>OZ010613.1:991039-1113539 GCA_963932145.1 Acanthosepion lycidas
TTGTCTACCTTGAGTAGTTCTTCAGCTTTGTATTGAGTGAACTTACAAAAATTACAAAATTCTTATCTGAAATTAATCAATTTTTTTTTTTTTTTTTTTTTTTTTTTTATTACAGAGAACTGAATTGCTGTGAACTGAATCCAGAACATCATCTATTTACTTGTGGGACAACAGGGGTAAAAGATTTCTTATACTACATCTTTTTTATTGATTATTTGAGCCCAGGAACTTAATGTTTCATTTACTCAAGAAATGATATAAACATGGGAGCTTAAGTGACAGATGAATTAAAATAAATATTTCTTTATCTGTTGTCTATACATCGAGTTGAATCCGGTCAAGATCCAAAATAAATAAATTTAATTAAAACCATGCTCTCAACATGATGCTACTTCCAATGTGAAACGCATCTGTTTACCTTCCATTCTACATCATTGATAACAGATACCATTAGCACATTTTTTGTTTAACGATGAAAAGCAGACACTTTTAATATAGTGTTGAAAATCTGACTTGCAGTTGCAGAAAAATCAGAGACTGACATGTCTACATAAAAATCAATACTCTGTCTGGTGGCAAAAGCTGCTGGTGGAGCTAGGGGTGGCAGTACTGCCTTAGCCACCGAAACTGTATTATCTCACCTGGTTGGTGGCTGATGAGTGTAGGGCATTGCATGTGCTTTCACACATTGTATGTAGAAAATAATCAAACTTTGGATAAAACTATTGTTTACTATCAGATGGTAAACTTATGTTAAAGCTGTAACCAAAACATAACAATGTTAATAAACACTAAAAATTTAGAAGGTTGCATTACAATACATTTAGTCCTTATAAAGTGTACAAGTTTGTCAACTTCTTTTAATTGAATAAAACCTTTCTACAGATTATAACTTTCTCATTTCAACTATGTAAGGTTAAGTTCTAGGTTCTGAGTTTTCATTATTTTCAATTTGAGAGAGGAACATGTCTTTATTGTTTACATCAAGACAAGATCCTGATGGCCAAAACTTTGTGGATATTAACAAGCTTGTGGGTTTTGTGTGTATTTTAGGTGAAAGAGCATGTTCAATATGTAAACAAAAAGATAGAAGAAACATACAAAAAAGCTTGTTTTACTGCTACAAACGTTTATTCCTTTTATGTTGATTATATTGAAATAAAGTTAAAATATCTCTTGAGTATGTCCATTTTCCTTTTGGTCCTGAAATGTTTTATAGGAAGTGTCACAACTTGGTAAGGGGGTTTGTAATAACAACAACACAGTTTAATCTGGGGACTTCAGTCTGCAGAAGCAATACTCCTGCTTTTTATTTGCACATATGCAAAATGGCTGACACAGTACTTCCGTGTCTGAATAATGGTGCTTCTGTTTCCTTAGTTCTCTGTTACAACATCCCTCCTCAATTACTCAAAATTTAATTAAACAATATGATTGTTGTGAACTGTTACTTAGATGGGAATGTTCATGAGTGTTTCAAAAGAACTCTGAGAAGGAGACAAATTACCAGGGTCAAGAATTGTTTCATTTCCTGTCATAGTTACAATATCATCATCATCTCCCATATCTGAGTCCTCAGTAATTCTATCATCTGGCGATTCCTTTTGAGCAAGTTCCCTTGCAGTCAGGCACTGCATCGCTTTCCTGTGGTGTTTATTCTTATGCCTCTGTGCAGTTGCTTGGGCTGACTTTCAGCCTTACTTCTCAATGCTTCTTTGCATTCCTGAAAACATGTTCTGACAGGCATTCTAGGTTACTGATTTTCCTCCCTCAGTCTATCTCTGTAGGGTACACAACACTGTATAGTCAATGCCGAGTGTCCCTTCTCCTTGGTTGGTTAGTATCCAGTTCAGTTGGAATATTCATGCGAGTACGATTCACATGTCTTTTCCATACACTCCCATCCTCCAGCAGTACTAGAAAAGTCAGTGGGCCAAGTTGCTCCACTATAACTCCAGACATCCATTTTGGTTTCCCTTGAAAGTTCATAATATTAACAGCATCTCCCTAACAGAATCTGTTTTCCTGTTGCTTCCTATCCATTGACATTTTAGCGTTGTCCATTTTACTGGTGACTTTGGTGAATAAATCTGGATTCACCAGGTCAAGCCAAGATCTGGGCTGTCGACACATTAACAAAATGACTGGTGACTGACCAGTTATTTGTGGAAAAGGATTGTAGCGAGCCAGAACATGCAGTAGTCGAGTTTCAAGATCACTGAGAACCTTTTTTAACACACTCTTGATGGTTTGTATGGCACATTTGACTAGTTCATTTGATGATGGGTGATATGGCAAACATTGAACATGCTTAATGCCATTCAAGGTGCAGAATTTGGAAAATTCTTCACTAGTAAAAATACAAGCATTGTCCAACACAACATGAAAGATCCCATGTGTGGGATGTGTGCTGCAACAGCCATTCTGTTACTGCTGCTGATGGTGATAAAATGACATGTGTATCTATATATTTACTATGACCATCCACTATCACAAGAATCCATTTGCCATTGATCAGGCCTGCATAATCTATATGCACTAGAACCATGCCTTTCCTGGCCATTTCTATAGGTGTAACATGCTCATTTGGGGAATATTAACCTTAGCTTGGCACATAATACAACTTCTTACAGTTCAATATCTGAACCCAAATTAGGCCACCAGATATGACAATGAGCAAAGGACTTCATCCATGAAATGTAATTCTTTAAGTAAGGTATCTTGACATTTTGCAAGGATAACTACTTGTGATCCCCATTAAACACAACCCAATTGTACTGATAACTCCACCTTCTTGTTAGTGTACAGGTCAAAAATCCTGAGATTCATTGTACGACCATCTCTGTATGATCATCTTAAGGACTTGAGAAAACATGGGATCCCTGGATGTATGCGAAGCAACAGTTTTTGCCATGACTGGAGATGAATCTAAAGCTGTCATAGAAAGTACTATTTCCTCCGGACAAGGTAATGGTACAAAATAGTCCTTCACAGGTAGTCAACTTAATCCTTCTGCATTGAGAATCTTTGAACCGGGTTTGTATACAAACTGATAGTGGTAATTTGAGAGTACCAGTGCCCAATACTACTCTAGCACTTACTGTGCGTGATATCACTCAGTCCTCTTTTAAAAGTTGAAGCAAGCTTATGATTAGTAATGATTATAATCTCCTATCCATAAATGTATTTATGGAATTTGCTCACTCAAAAAATAGTCCTGCTAGTCCTTCATGTTCTATCAGTGTATAATTCTGTTCTGCTTTTGATAATGTTCTTGAGGCAAAGTAAATTGGTTTTTCCCTTCTGTCTGCCATAATATGCAACAAAACTACCCCAATACCCACTGGGAATGCATCCACAGTCATTATAAGTTTAAATTTATGCTTGTAATGAACTAAAACATCATCTGACATTAATAAACTTTTTGATTATTCAAATGCAAATTTTTCAGCTATTCCTCATTTCCAGGGGGCTCCTTTTTTGTAATAATGCATACAGTGGAGCTAGAACAGTGCTGATATTATTTAAATACCAGTGGTAATAATTAACAAAAGCTAAATAACTACACAGTTCTAATATATTTTTTGGTGTTGGTGCTCTTTGAATAGCATTAACCTTATTCTGGGGTTGGATGAATTCCTTTGGAATCAATCCTGTGATCCAAATAAACTATAGACAATTTCCTGAACTCACATTTCTCACTTCTAAGTTGAAGGCCTGCATCACATAGACTTTTTTCTTTTTTTTTTTCTTGTTATGTTCTTCCATATTTTTGCCCAAGATTAAAATGTTCTCAATATAAGCAGCAGTCATTGGTATACCTTGAATTAACTGTCTATAGAGCGTTGAAAAATTCCTGGTGAAGAGACAATTCTAATACACAGTGTGGTATACCTGAAAAAGACCCTAATGAGTGTTTTTAGTAGTTGATTCTTGTAACACTTCTTCCAAAGGAATCTGTAAATAAGCATCACTCAAATCCAATCTCATAAATATCCACCTGAGACTTTGGAATACAAGTTGTCTATATTTGAAATAGGGTACTTGCCTATCCATAAGGTAGGTTTTACTGTTTAAAATCGCCACAAATCCTAACTTGACCATTTTTCTTTAACACTAGAACAATGGGGGAGACCCATTCAGAAAAAGTAACTGGTATGATAACAATAGTAACAACCATGTAATCCAGTTCAGCCTCAACCTTTTCTCGGAGCGTTAACAGTACTAGTCGGGCTTTCAGGAAATGAGTACTGTTAGGTTTGATATGCAGCTTCACTGTTGCACATTTCAAAGTGCTCAAGCCTGATTTAAAATTCTCAGAAAATTCTTTCTCCAAGTCAGTTCATGTAATTTGGTTACATGTAGCCAATATATTAATTGATAGTCTTTCTAACCAATCCCGTCCAAGAAGATCTGAGTACAACTAGCACTCTTAAATTATAGGTTTTCCTCTGGTGTTTCACAGTCATGTTGGCAACTCCCCTAGGCTCAGTGATATGCCTGGAATAAGTATGCAATTTTTTGTATTAAACCCTTTTTAGAAAACACTGCATTAGGTAGTTTCTTGAATTACTCTTTACTTAACAGAGAAGACAAACACCCAGTGTCAATTTCTATTTTACATCTAATCCCATTTAACTCAAGTTTATATGTACAAGGTTCATATGGCTTCTGTGGTATACATAAATCCGTCAAGATCCTCTGTACATCTTTTCACCTATGACACTGAGTAAGAACTTGTTCACTAAGAAAAACTGTTCCAAACGGTCAGCCACATGTTAAGTTGGGAAGACCGAATATGTCTGTTTTTCTTTTTGGTTCTGAAATAATTTGTGGAAAGTAAGGAAACAAACAAGTAAAGCTGGTTGAGCTCAAGTCAGTTTCACACTGAGTTGGGAAAACTGAACCACTACATTATGTGTAGGGATGCTAAAACATGTCCAATGATGTTGTTGGTAAATGGAAAAAGTTCAGTCATCAGTGGACCAGGGAAACTAACATTCCTCAGTTGGGACACTATTACTGCATCGTTCACATCTTGAGGCCAAGAAGAGAAAGAGAATCTGTACTTTCCAGAAGTGTGGTCGTAAAATTGCATATGTGACCAGAAACCTTTTCTGGTTTCTTTATAATTTCGATCATGGGAAAATGGATTTTTTTTTTCATTTATTTTATTTGTTGTTTTTATTTCATTTTCACCACAACATCACTAAGCAACAAATTCATTGTCTCTGCATGCCACTCAAATGCAAAAAATAATAAAATGTCATTCAATATAAAAGTCTTTCTAAACATCCAAATCACAAACAAGTTCATATAAATTGTTAAAATTCTACATACAACTTGAAGAGACTTTCATTAGCAGTAAACTGACAAATTATGGTTATGGCAAAAAAATATATAAATTTTCAGTTCAGAAATTTCTTTTTGTCTGAATTTCTGAGATGAAGAGTTAGCATTATTTACACTATTTATATTCTGACTATTGTCCTCATCATTGTTGTTATCACAACATTTTGGCCTTCCTCAGGTGTACATCGTTCTGGGTAACCTACAGAGAATTCTGAATTGAACCCTTTATTTAATCTATGGGGGTAGACTGTTCTTGTTCCACTGCTCGTGCCCTACGGGACAATGGCCTAATGATTAAAAGTGTTGGTTTGAGAATTTGCTGACGTAATGGTTGTGAGTTCAGTCTCTGGGTCAGGCAGTGGAAATTGGTGTGCAATAACTGAACAGTACTAAATAAAAAAAAGAATTAGATGATATCTCTAGAGATGAGCAGTGGAACAAGAACAGTCTACCTTTGTAGATTAAATAAAGGATTCAGATTTCTTTCCTGCATGGCCCCATAAACTTTATTTCTTGCATTTTCTCATGCTCATACAACACCACACAGTAACCCTCTATCTTCAGTGGTTCTTCGGTATTATATTGGGTGAATATTAGTATATATATATTGAGTGAATATTAGTATAAAAAAAACTGAAAAAAAGTGTGTTTGTCAAGGAAACTGTGTTTTAAAAAAATAGCAAGACAGTACTTCACAAATCCAAGTTTCTTTTATAATTTTGCATTTTTTTTTCCGTTTCAGGGTATGGTAGAATGTTGGGATCCCCGTACAAAGAAACGAGCTGGTATCTTAGATTGTGCCTTAAACAAACATATCAAACAAATGAAGTAAGGTTTTGTTTTTTTTTTTCTTTCTTCCCTTATAGATCAGAATGTAAAGTTTAATTCTATAACATTCCATTGTTTGATCTAGCTTACCCATTTCATGATAAAATATTCTAGTTAATCCAGTACTAAAAAATAAAGCCATCCTTTATTGTAAGATAAATTATTACTAGGTCAAATGACTGATTTGAATTTAGCGTCAAATATAAAGAAATATACTTAAGATTACTGTTAACATATTAAATTTTATAACTGATTAAATTACACAACAGATGTTTGGTGTTACCAGAAGATAAAGACTGTTGTGCTCTTTTGGGTTTGTTTTTGATGATTCTAAAATTTTCTACAGTCATCATCAACCCTAATCACTTGAAATTCTAATGTGCTTCTTTGCCATTTAGAAATATAAAGCCATAATTTATGTTTGTGTCATTTTCTAAAGTTCTGAAGTGAAGTATTATCATTATTCCAGACATTTTTCAACCAAGTAAATTAATTTTTATTGATTAAACTGAAATTGGTTTAAATTGGTTTTATTGGTGAAGATGCTATTAAAAAATGTATGAAATAAAGTCAAATAATTGGAAAAATTAATTATTTAAAACTTTAAATTGTAATTCATTTATTAACGAGCTTACAAGCTGCCCTATCAGGCATCATTTAAGGTAGCTACTGCAGAGGGCACTTGATTGGGCCTTCATCACAATAGGTAGGGAGGAGTAGGTGCAATAGCCAGCAATAAACTACAGAAGAACTCAAAATTGATCACTGCATTTAAGCTTACTTTTTAAAAGTTCAATGATAATTCTGTTGTTGTCACTTAATTTAAAGACATTTTCATGTATGTAGGTCCTTGCATTCCATACAAACAATGATTTTTATTTCATGGGTGATTTTCACTGGATTTCGTGATTAATTTTGATTATTCCCAAATTTATTTCCAAGTTATAAGATTTGTTATTGTACAAAAATTTTGTCACAAAAAATCATGTAAAAAATAAATGACCAAAAACAATCACAGTAATGAAAACTTAGGAATCAAAAAACATCAGGATTGTGGGTTCAGATCCAGCCCAGAATGTTTTTAATTTGCTCGTGGAGTCAGCCTGAGTTCAATATGATATGGCTATAGCCTTTAGGAGTAAGGTTGAAAAAGTGTGACACAGTGAAACGCTGACATTCACATTTATTATATAGACGGGAAAAATCATTATCATATTTAAGTACTGTTAGTCTATGACATCTGGGTAAACATTAGCTTACCAAATACCTCAACTTTGCATATAAACCTCCCATATTTACATTTAATATTACAGTATTATGGAGTCAGACTAGTTACAAGTAATAGTAGTCTATGACATCTGGGTAAACATTAAGTATTACATGTACTGGTACTCTGTACTAATCTAGTTTGTCTGATATCTCAACTTGCAGATCAGACTTCTATGTCACCAAATATAGTAATTTTCAAATGTTTTAAGTAGACCTATTTATAAAAAGTAATCCTTTTCTGTCTTGTTAATTGCTCAATTCTATTGTTACATTTTGCTGTGTTCTTGTTTAGAAAAAAAAGCAGTCCTCTTGTAACATGTTCTAATATGTCATGAGTCTTATTTAAGGAATGGGTAGAATTTTCTTCCTAATTGATTGATGGATCTGTTGTTAAAGAAATAACAAAATCAGAGAGTTTGAGAATTGTAGATATCATGAAATTGCATAATAAAATTACAGACATATGAATAATTCATTCATGGATATTAAAGCAACTCATAGAGTCACTATATTTTGGGGAGTTTAGAAAGATCCCCCCTCCATAGCTATGAGTTAAACAACAGGGTAAACTAACCTCAAGACTTATGTGGCGACCAGTTGAAGAGGGAGAGACAATTCTGAATTCAAAATCATGGAGAAGCAATGGAAACCATTCCACTACCTCTTTGAAGAAACCATGTCAAGTCACAGATAATCAAGAAAAGGATTCTGGGAAGTGCTGTGATCACCTATGTCTTGCTCATTGACTGTTGCAATAAAAGGACAATTAATTTCCTAGTTTTAACTGATTTCAACATTAAATAATCTGTCTAAACAAAACTGATTTGCTGTTGTCAGAAAAGAAAATAACATGTATGATGGCTGGGTATAAAAAAGCAGAATAATACCTCTGTCCCATAATATTTGTTACTTTTTTATACACACTTCATACACAAAATGTCACAACTATTATAGAACAGATAGTAGTATAGATTTTGTTTCAGGTTTTTAATAATTATTTTAAACACTTTGACAAACTTGAACCTTCATGCATGCCAAAAAACAGTATATCCAAAGGACGTTTTTTTCCCCCCACTTGACACCACTATTATTTTAAATATCTTCACTCTTTTGGTAAGGTTTGTTTTAAAAAGCAATGATTAGAATTATAATAAAATCTAAACATGATGAAATTGAATTTATACATTTTTTTATTATTCTTGAGAATTTACATCAAAAATATTAAACACTATTTACTTATTAGATTGTTTATTTACAAGAATAATTTTATATTTACAACATTCTAAAAATGAATACAATTGTATTAAGACTAATGCAATACAATATTTATCATTTACCAATTTATAAAGAAATAAATATGAATACAGTTTTTTATTCATAAATTTATAAAAATTTACTAAATTATTAAAATATATAAACTGTCTATAAGGAAATCCTTATTATTTACAATTTTATAAAGTTTGAATCAATTTGCAATTAGCCGATGTTTTGCCAAAGATTCCAATAAATAATGTAATAGTATAAATAGTGTTTATTATTTTTGTTGTCAATTCTCAAGAACAAAGAAAATGTATAAATTCACTTTCATATGTTTAGGCTTTATTAAAATTCTAATCATCACTTTTTAAAACAATAAACATTGCTGAGGTGTGAAAGTAGTTAAAGTAATAGCAGTGTCTATGGAAAAACTATCCTTTTGACACACCATTCTTTTGCAGGGACAAAAGTTAAAGATTGCCAACATTTTATTTTGATTTTTTTCTTTTGTTTCTAGTATTAATGATATTCCTGCAGTGACATCATTAAAATATCAAAATGCACTTCACTTTGGAGTTGGAACAAGTACAGGTCATGTAAGTAAAGAAATGTATTTATCATATATTCTGCCTTATTGACAGGGCCTAGAGTACCCTGACTGCATCCACTGCAGAACGTATAACCCCCTTCCAAATGGGGGCCACCTACCAAGTAAATGCTTAGAGACTCAAATATAAACAACCAATAATTATTTATACCCACACTCAGCAAATGCTCATAGATTCAAATATAAACAGTGTGTATAGTTTATTTATCATTACTTACCCGTATGGAACAGATCATCAAAGAAAATCGACCCAACCTTAAACGCCTCTTGCAGATCAATCATTGAGTGTCTCAAGCCAACCAAAGTAGATGACCTCTACTTGCTTCATGGCATTGATCCACCTTACATCAGGAGGACAATCTACTCCCAACTGAACAGCTCTTGATCACCATAGAGCCAAACATCAGAAATGTGGATATGCCACTGATGATGATCTCAACTGCCAATGCAGACAATTACAAACCATGGAGCATCTAGTTTGCCCCAGTCTTGAAGATTCAGGTACACTTGAAGACCTTGAAACCATAACATTCTAGGCAAGACTCTCTGTGCAACACTGGATGGGTGTGACATAGTGACTCAATAAGAAGAAGATCACTACGAAATGGAATACTAATTTAAAAAAAACACAAATACAATCCATGCTTTGTCCACAGAATCAAATCACCCTCATTTCCTGTATATTCCAATTGTAAAGAGGAAGTTGTACTCACCCCGCCCCCAAGAATTGCTAATTTGTGGAACAGACTTCCACATTGATACTTTCCTGAACACTAGACTCTTAACTTCAAGTTAAGGGTCAGTTGTTATCTATCCTCTTTATCATCATAATCTTCACTTTCTACCACCTCCTCTTACATTTATATCACATGCTTCTTTCAGTAAAACTCTACTTTGAGTGACTCTCAAGCCTTGTATGATCTTTAGTATTTTAAAAAAACAACCCAAAAAATTCTTCCTAAATTAAGTAAAGGCTAATGGATTAAAATATTTACCTATCTGTGAACCAAGTAAATGCTTATAGACTTAAATAGAAAAAAAAGATTGATTTTGATATTAAATAAAGTAACCCGGGTTGACCAACCCAGCCCAATTTACTATACATTTTACTTTTTATCATTATTTCATATTTTTGTTTTTAATTACATACTTTGTTAATGTTGCATATATAAAATGAATATCAAATAGTAATGTATATTTTGTTATAACATCATAAAATTCCTATAAATTTTTATTCTTAATGTTGTATGAATGCAGTGCCATTGAGAATTTCATCTGAATTTGCCTTGGAGTAACACTTCTTATTACAATATTATCATTTAAGATCAAGCCTATGAGAAAACATCCAAAATTAAAATTAGGACAATTTGATATTAAATGAACTAGATAAAGAACTAATTGTTATAATAACCAGCGTATGGTTACAAAGGAAAGAACACACAAGGATTAAAATTTCAACAAGTTTGGTCGTTGTTAAGTATTGAGAAAAAAATGAAGTTATATGAATACATTTTATTAATATTTATTTACAGTCGATAAGTTAGGGTACACATTGACTATTCCCAGAATCCCAAATGGAATGTTCTAGTTGTATTCCTATGCTAAGGGGTTTACATCGAGTGTGCATAGGAAAGTAATTCCTATGCTTCTGTTAAAGTGTGTACTGACCAATTTTCAGAATATATACAATATACTCAATGTCATCATACATAGTTGTGCAAAAAGGACTTATCTGGTGGGGATTCACCAGTATGAGTTCATGAGGTATATATAGTAGCATGAGCAGGGTGTCCCTGGCAGAGTTGATCTGTCAATTTTCAAGGTCGAAATTGATGCCAGCAAGGTGTGTGGCTGGACCGGTGGTCATGAGGGTTGAGTTGATATGATGTCATCAAGGTGTTAAGCCAAAGTGCTCCTTGTCTGCAAAGCATAACATTTTTATAGCTGTCATTTAACAGGTGCTGGCTTCTGGCTTTGAGTTAGTTTTGGCATGAATGTACTAGATTGGTTGAAAAGATGAAAAAGAATTTTATACACCCAAATATTTCAACCAGAACTATTCATGGAGCTAGGTGCACATGTTTTATTTTTCATTTTTTATTTTAATTTTTGCTGTCACATAAAGAACATCCAATTGTGTTATGAATACAAGGGTACTGGTAGTGTGTGGTGTTTACAGTGTAAGCATACAGAAGGTGATTATCTCACTTTTGTGGAGATAAGTCATGTGGATCATGTGACTCCATATAGTAATCAAAGCAGCAGTCAAATTTCTGTTTGTTTGCAGCAGCCAAAGCAAAAGGTTGCTTTCTTTAGTCCAGGTACCCCCATGGCCCAAGCAGAGTCTTAATTTTCCTCTCATGCAGCTTACAAGTCCATAGTCCCATTTCAGTTTGGGAATACATCTTTCCTAGATATAGAAAGAAACTCCAGCTTTCAGTCTTCAATCTAGGAAAATCCAAGACTCTGTGTTTCCCATTTGTGGAATATGTCTTCACTTGGGACATGGATGAATCAGTCCCATTTGAATCTGAAGTCCTAAAAATGACTTCTCCAGACACAGGAGTATCTGCATATTATAAGTAAGAACTTTCCTTTTTTTTTTTTCTCCTTACACTTTGCTTTTCTGTGTAGATATACATGATATAATTTCTCCACATGGGACATGTTTATATATGTATATCTAACTTTGTGTAAGACATATTAGGTTGGTGCAAAAATAATGTTGTTTTTTGACGATTTTTTTGATTATCGTTCACCCATTTATCCAACTTTTTTGACTTCCCTATTTGCTTTAAATGGCGAACGACTGTTGAGTGGTCGACCTCGAGTTCAACAGCAACTTCTCCTGTGGTTTTGCGAGGATCAGCTTCAATTAAGGCTTTCAAATGTTCGTTATCAGCCACAGTCGGCCGGCCGCAATCGTCTTCATCTTCGAAGCTCTCGTTACCATTGCAAAATTTCTTGAACCACCGTTGTGCCACACGTTCGTTAGTGGTTTCATGGGCCAAACGCATCATTGATATCACGAGCTGTCTCGGCAGCTTTTCGGCCTAGTTTGAACTGGAACAAGAACGTGCGGATTTGAATTTTGTCCATGCTGTCGAAAAGCCTGCAAAAAAAAAATAAATGAAGAGATTGAGAACGGTAACGAATAACACGATTCGATAGAACGAAAAACACGCTTCAAAATGATATATAACACGGCTATATATATCAATGAATTAATTCAGAAATCATATATAAAAGTAACATATATGAGAAAACGACATTATTATTTTTCACCAACCTAATAGTATTATAAAACTCTCTCTGAGAACAGCATGCTTATCATTCCTTCTTTCAGTCATTCTGTTCCATCCAGTGTTATTATATCACAGAATATAATAATGCCCGTAACAGGGGAAATTCAAATAGGAAAATAAATCTTTCTAGCATAGCCTCCCCCTCCTGTTACAATGACATCATGCTAGTTAATGTAATGTTGCAAATCAGAAAGAGATCTTTATTAAAGTAGTATAACATAATGATATTTACTCAAATTTAATAAAATTCCTCCTAAATTCCTACATTATTTATTCAGTTAGTGCTTTTTGTGCCACTGGGGTCACCACTCCCCTCTGTTATAATTGTGGTTAATGATGACTTTCAAGGCAAATATAGTGCAATGGCTTGTTAAGGTTACCCTGTTCCTCCTCTCAGAAGTTCCTCTGTCTACTGGTAAAGCTATTGACCTCTGAGGCACTGCTCTTACATCCAGGCTGGTGAGTAGCAAAAGGCTGCTTGGCACAGGTGGGTTGGGGAGAGATGTTCCCCTTCACTGGTTGAGTCAGGAAACCTTTGTGACTACTCTCTTGCAGTTTAGCTGGCAGGTTGTTACCATTGACCAGGTGTGGCCAACATAGTGCCCATGCGACTTCTTGGAGCCATGTGTGAGAGGTGGATGTAGCCCATGGACTAGTACAGTTCTTCATCCCAATTCACCTGAGTAAAGCAGGATTGACCACTGCACTGCAAAAATACTACCACTGACCATACACCTCTAAATTCACATACACAATTAAATTGCTATTTATATATTAACTTACATCCATTATTCAGTTTTAATTTTTTCTCTTTTTGCTTTTCAGGTTTTGCTCTATGATCTTCGTTCTAGTCAACCACTTTTAGTCAAAGATCATAACTATGACCTCCCCATAAAATCTCTCCACTTTCAACAAGAGGAAAATTTGGTTTTGTCTATGGATTCCAAAATTCTGAGGTTATGGAACCAACATACCGTAAGTGATAAGGAAATCAGCAAATTTTTCAATTCTCACCAAATAAAGTTCACTATACTATTTGTACTTTTCTTTCTGCTCCTGATTCCTTAAATGATTGATGCGGCCATCAGGAAATAACTAGTTATTCTTGAATTAAAAAATATTTCTCTTTTAATGAGAAGCTGTACTCATCCAACATTGCCAAAAGAAAATGAATTAAAATCAAACTGAAATTATTTGACATACAGCTGAATTACTTGGCTTTATTTTGATGACAATATAAAATTATAATTCAAAAGAAAATTTGAAAGAAAATCAAGTTAACTACTCTACTTTTAGCAACAAGTTTTCTTGTTATATCAATGATAATATTTCTAAATTGAGTTCCAATCTTTTTTTCTGCTTTCTCTAAAGAGGGTCCAGTTCATAACAGTAAATTTTGTTTGCCTGAAAACTGGCTTCACCAAACATGTTATTTTTTTTAATTTTCATTTTGTCAACCAGTTCACTTCACTGGAAAATCATCATTTTATTCATTTAGCACCAGTGTGGTCACCAATTCCTTTCATCTCACAATTGTGGTTCATGGTGACATTAAAGGCAATGGCTTGCTGGTTCCTTTTGTACTGGGGATGTTGGGGGTACCCTGTCCCTCCACTTGGAGATGGATTTGTTTTTGAAATTATCTTCGAGCCGTTGCTTAAAGAGGCAGGAACTACAAGGCAGCAGGTGGTTTAAATTCAGAGTTTTCTTGCTAACCAAGGCTATAGGGTCCAGTCTATCCTACTATTTTACCCATAGTTGGAGGGAGAAGAGATGAATTCATACCTTTCCCAAGGGTATCAACATGTAAGCAAATGTAATGAACTCATCTGGAATTCAATCTTGGCTCTCCAATTCCTCAATTTGAATTGCTAACTATTACTCCACTGTGCCATTGGGAAAATAAAAACTCAAATGGAGATAACTTTTATATCTGAATTGAAATGTCATAAAAAATATGCATCATTTAAAAATTACAGCAGATAATTTGATTGTTGTTCATTTATTTACTATAATGGATTCTTTTTTTTCTTTTCATAAATTTCTCACCAAAATCTTTATTTGCATAAATAAGTTTGCCTAATATTTGTGCTTTATTCTATAAATATTGAAAAATGAGTTAAAAAATAGCATGAAACAAATTCATTTAAATATTTGTTCTATCTAAAAATATAGACATAAATAAATATTAAAAATTACTTCTGTATTAATTCATATTACCTATTTTATTTATTTATTTTAATATTTATATTTGAATCATTTTTTTATCTTTTGTTTTCATTGCCTGTTATGCTAAAAGGACAATAAATTTCTAGGTTTTAACTATATTAAATAATAACATTAAATGAATCAACTGATTTGTTGTTGTCAATCATTTATTATCATAAATAAACTAGTAAATTAACAGGTGTAATTTTTAAATGATACATAATTTTAAAAAGCAGATATTTCATGTAGATACTACTCATTAACCCGGAAAGTCACTCCATTTAAGATAGGGGTCACCAAACTTTTTTCACAGAGGGCCAGATAACAAGCATGGGCTGGATAACCATTTTGTTCAATACAATACACTGAAAAATAAAGACAACTAACATATATATTTACCAAAAAGTTATCAAAGACAGTGACATTAGCAATAAAATAGTTATATCACACCCAGTGCAAACATATCTGAATCTCACAAACAAAGCAGCAAAAGGGTTAGTGAGATTTGTGAAACTGGCATTTACCTTTTAAGATATAATCAATATTTGCTTTAGAATTGCTGCATCCATCCAAGAGAATTGCTTTCAAATGTTCATCAGTCAGCTTTGTTCAATTTGTTATCTATTTAGATTGTATAATGAATTCAGGCAAAATATATGGCATAATTCACCGAAGTCTGTCCTTTTTATATAGGGCACTCTTCAAACTGATTTAAACTCAACAATGCAAATTAAAATCTGGTCACTGCAGCAGGCTCATAATGACTTTTCTTCAAAACTTCATGGCAGAAACTTACACAAAAAGTACTCAGATATCAAAAAGTCACTGAATTATTTATTTCACAGATTTTCCTAAAACTTATATTACTGTCAGATGCAAAAATCAGATTGGCCAAATTTTGGTATTTTTACTTACATTTATTTTAATTTTTTCTACATAGTAAGTTTAACTACAATCCATTGATAATGCCATATAAATAATTATATTTTAGCTCATTTAGTTTGGCCCGCAGTTTGGTGAACCCAGATCTAAGGGAAGGAAAACTGACTTTAAACCTCTCCTTCCTTGCAGCTACAGTCAATGATGAAATTATTTGTACACCCATCAATTTTGAATATTTCTCAGAATCTAATTCCTGTATGATGCCAGGTTTTTTTACATGTTAATAAGTACAAAAAAAAAAGGAATATAAAACTCAATTTTCAGAACAATAGGTTAAATACAACAAATTTGACAGGCGAATTATGCAAAATAGAAAAAGTCAAAATTATTTATACAGTATGAAAAATAGAAAAAAATTGAACAATTTTCGCAATATTAATAGTCAATAGCCTCTCATTTTTATAACTTTCTACAATTGTTTTCTAAAGTTTTTGAATAGATTTGAACAAGTCTTTTCTGAGATTTTCTTCCATTCTTCAATGGTTACACATTCTAATTTCTGAAGGATTTTTGGTGACCAACAATTTATTCAAACTTTCTATTCCTGCCATAAATTTTCAATAGGATTCAAGTCAGGACTCACTGAAGGCTATGGCAGGACTGTCATCTTTTTCTGAAGCCATGCAGTCACTGATTTAGATATATGTTTGGGATCATTATCTTGCTGGAAAGTAAATCACTGACTTAGATGAAGATTTTTCATCCAGAATTTTGATATAGTCTGCAGATTTAATTATTCCTCTTATTGCAATTAATTGTCCAGTTCCCCTTGAGTTAAAACAACCCAAAACATCATTGAGCTGCCTCCATGTTTTAATATGGCTCTTGTGTTTTTTCAGAGGAAAGCCTAACCTTTCTTGCATCAAATCTTCTGTACATCATTATGTCCAAAAAGCTCAATTTTTATTTCATCACTCTATAGTACTTGTTCCCAAAAGTAATTTTCTTTGTCCAAGAACATTTTGGCAAAATTAGACCCTGCAACAATATTACATGGTTTATCAAGAGGGATTTATCATGGTTGGTTTCTACACAACCCATTTCTATTTAAACAATGTTGTATAGTGTGGGTACTTATACTGATACCCATTGTATCCAAACTTTTGGCAATGTCTTTCAAAACACCTCTTGGGTTTATATTAACCTCGCGACACAGTTTTCATGTAGTTCTCTATGACAATTTAAGTTTTCTTCCACGCCCATGTAAATTCTCTGTCATGCCAAACTGTTTAAAGTTCTTAATAACAGACTGTACCATAGATCTAGAAATAGCTAACCAGTTTGGAATAGTGCTGTAACTATTTCCCAACTTGTGGAAGTTAATAATTCATTGTCTCAAGTCAATGCTAAGCTCCTTTGTCTTCCCCATCATGTTGTTAATGTAAGAATAACAATGGTTACACTCTATGCACCACGTAATGTTCTTTGCTGGAATTATCACAAATATTCTACTGAATAAATAGTCTAGAAGGCTTCACCAATAAAATAATTATGTAAAACATGAAACAATCAATTTAAAACGATATTTTCTACTGTATGAAGAATTTTGTTTTTTCCTATTTATAATTCACCTATCAAATTTGTTCTATTTAACCTTTTGTTCTGAAAAATGAGTTTTATTTTTTTTTTTTTTACATATAAAAATCCTGGCATCATACAGACAATAGATTCTGGGAAATGGATAAAAAATATTAAAAATTCATGGGTGTATGAATAATTTTGTTGTTGACTGTATATTCAAACACGGAAAAAGATATGGAAGTAAATCCAGACAGAAAATTCAGAGTGGAGCTCCAAAGGCAAATAACTGTCAACACAGGCATCCTTCTGGCAACTTTTGCAGTCAAGTTGACCCTAAATGTAACACTTTGTATTCTTTTGAATCTTGCTGGTACAGTTTGGGAGGTGGAGTCTAGGTAGCACATGGCTTCCATATACATTTGCCCAGGCGTGTGCCCTTAAGAGATCACTCCAGTCTTACAACTGGTGAGAGTACAACACAGGAGACAGGTCACTCCAGACACTGCTCACAGCAAGACTGAATTTTGAACAAACAGGGCGCTACCATTATCTTGCAAGATACACAGATACCTGCTATTCAGATATAAAAGTTTTCTTTCTGTAATTTTCTACATTTTGATTTTTCAATGAAGTGAACCACTTGGCAAAGTGAAAATTTAATTTAATGCTTTCAATGAATTAATTTTCCAGGTAAAGAAAATTTGTTATTATGATTGCCTACTTTGTCTAAGGTCCCATTCATAACAGTGAATTTCATTTGTCCAAAAACTAGCTTCATGAAAAGTGTTATGAAATTCGCTTTATGATTGCCTCCCGACTCAAGAAATGCTTTTATTTTAGCCCTATTTTTTAAATTTTTGATTTTAAAGTTTTTTCAAATTGATATTTTAAGTAGAAAAGTAATCTAGAACAATCTTTCTTCCAAACCAACATGTATTATGAAACACATGAATTAAAATTGTGAGATTGCTTAAAAAAAAACAAAATTGGTGAATAAGACAGAATGCAACTTTTTTCTCAATGTCATCCAGTTCAAATCTTGTTTCTTTCAAAGAATACTAAGACTAAACTGGCAAGATATTTTGCTATATGTTTTACAGATTATTAACCTTATCTTTTGTGATTTTTCAATACATTTCAGCTGATATATCCTTTGACATTCTTCTGGTGTATGTTGAAGACAACATACACCAGAGAATTTTCCTCCATTTCATTTCTTTAACAACAACAACAACTTACTAATGAAACAGAATCTCAGCATTAACATGCATGCAAGAACAAATGAATGGCATGATGTGCATGAGTAATTCAACCAAATGTAGATGTCAGTATTGTATGCTCAGAAAAATACATTTTAACAGTTGTAGTCCAATATCATGGGTCAATATAAAGATATTTGAACATTATCAACACCTACAGTTGTTGGCAGTGGTGGCTTTATCTCTTTATTTAATTTCTTCTTTGCTGACCACTTCCTTTATAATGATGGTGTTGATTCACTGCCAACATGCAGGTTCAAGACTAGAAGCTTTCGATTTCACCAAAACCTGCTCCTGTCCTCCATTCCTTATCGCCAATGGCTTTGCAAGAGTTGGTTGGAGGTGAAAGAAATTAGTGTAGAAGAAAATGCCAATGGTGTGAGTTTACTTAAGGTAGACCTCAATTTGCCAGGAAGTGACCCAAACACTTGATTTCATGACCTTCCTCTGCAGTACATATGGAATAAGACATGCAGAATATAATTATGAAACTGCAACAGACTACTGCTGAGTCTGTTATAATTTTGAGTGGTGCCTTCTATAGTATATCCATCATGTGTAGACCTCTTCATCTGCTGGTTCAACCGTTGAGATCTGTTGTAATCATCATCCACTTGTTCTACTGTTAGGGTCTTTGGGCTTGGTCACACATAGTCTGGGTCCTCGTCTCCAACCTTGCTGCCAAGGGTGGTCCTACCAGGGGGGTTAGGACTCCCAAAGCATTATTCTCAGTTATTGAACCATGCGAACCCCTCCACTACAAGGAATGACCATCCATACACACATAGAAACATACATGCATAGACACACACATATTTTACACTGGATGTCTGAGTAAATAGTTCATCATCAAATGTTACTTTGTTTAATGACAATAATAGAAATAAAACAATAAATAAGAAAAAATTAAAATTTAATTTATTATACACCTATAGTATTGTAGACCCATTAATATTTTCTATGAATGATGGCTTATTGTCATGTCATGTTGAAACTCCAGTTCTCATCCAATCACTGAAGTTAAGCATGAGTGACCACTTGGGAATACCAGGTACTGCAAGCTTGGATGGGCAGTTTGTGTAATGGATAAAGGCTCAGAATTAAAAATCAGAGTCAAATTACTTTGAATATGCACTATTTAGCGCTAGAGGGCAGCGTCAGTGATGTTCTGAATTGGATCATTGGGCAATTTCAGGTCTTTCAAACATCATACTACCCTCACCAAGTCGACCCCATCAGAGCTGATCAGTCTCTGATGTGCCCCCATGCTAAATTAACTGCTTGCTGACACTGACTTGTATTAGGCAAACCATAACCCACTATCACGCATTTGATTGGAAGTTGACCAACAGCCAATCGCAATGGTGTGAGCTCTATTTAAGTTGTTTATGGGGGATTTTTACTTTTTCTTTTTATGTGGATACTCATTGGATACTTGGATGGTAATTATATGTTTTCCCGATTTTTTTTTTTTTTTTTTTTTTTTTTTACTTTTTTCCCCCTCCCCCATGAAGTTTCATCTTGCCATAAATTTAGAAATTTACAATGATTTTACAAATAAAATAAATGAATTACGACTTATGCAGCATGTTAAAACGAAAATAAATATATAAATAAATGTTGTTTAAAACAAGTTGAACGAGTAAACTTAGAAAATTCGATTAAATCTATTGATTAACATGGTAAAATTAACATATAAGATTAATAAATAGAATTAAATTTACGTTTTTTGATCATTACAAAAAAAAAAAAATTAAGACGGAAAGAGGGGTGAACAATAATGTTAATTAAGTTGTTTAACAAGAATTAGTCCCAATTAATTATAATTTGCATATAGTCCAGTAGTTGGTGACAGAAAAAGAGATAAAAGTCAGAAGACTTCTATTAAGCAATAAAGAATGAAAATGGGGAGAAAGACTATCGAAAAATAGATCCCTTTTGAACATGACGCTAAAATATCGAAATAACAGTTAATATGCAATTTGACCTCTTTCAACATTTAAGCGACAAGTAAGAAAAAATAAATAAAAAGTAAAATAATGATAATGAATAAAGATAAAATAGATAAATAAGTTAAAATTGAGAATTGTACAAAAAAACAATTTCCAACTGTTTTCCAACTATACATATTTACAAGCCAAATACAGCATTTATAATTGGTTATAAGTGGTGACATATCTTTATACTATTTACATTTAAATAATATACAATTTAAGATTTGCAAAATTACGCTATGCGTAAAATAAAGAATTTACAAAAAAAAAAAAATATTTCCATCTATCTCAAACTTAGACCTTTTTTCCTTGATTGCTTGTCCATGCACTGGCTCATTTTAGCCATAACCATTTAGCTATTTTTTCTGCTGTCTCAGTAATTGTTTGGATAGCCTTTCATCATTTTTTATTCCCACTATCCCAATATCTGTTAGGGTGCTGACTAGTGATTTTGCTACAAAACCCCTTGTGCCTACTTCCATTGGCTTGCAGCTTGCCTTCCATCCATTGCTCCTACAATTTTCCAGTAATCCGTCGTATTTTAGTTTTTTCTGTTCATTTGGTTTTTCTGCATTATCCTCACAACAGACTGGTAATTCCCACATGATGATTTTCTTTAGCTTATTTGAAAAGAGGACTAAGTCTGGATGCAACAGGGTCTTGAAAATGTGATCCAGGAAGTTTAATCTTTTACTTATATTCACTCTAAGTTCCCAGTCTGTTGCACATGATAGACAATTGGGTGCAATCATTTTCTTTGGGTTCGGTTTCATGCCAGCATTAATAAAATTCATAACATTCCTGCTTGAATTAAAGGTGTTTGTGAGGATGGCTATACTAATGACTTCTGCTGTCTTTTAATATTTGATCATGGCGCCATCTATACCTACCAGCCAGTACTGATTTGCAGCTATTAATTATGTGCTTTAATGAACCTAATTGACCACATAAGGAGCATAAGGGTGATTCCAATTTAGTCCATAGCTGTAGGTTAACTGGGCTTGGGAGAAGGTTGTAAACTGATCGGATTAAAAAGTTCATGCCTATTTCGTTATCCCATAGTTCAGACCATCTAACTTTCCTATGAATCATTGTTTCCCATTTTGTCCACACTCCTTGTTGTTTTAACCCAATCATCTTTGCTACTCTCAATTCCTCTTGCCCTGCACAAATTTCACCCAGTAAGAGTCAGTGTTTTTCTTTACTTACGGCTTTGTCAATTCTAACTGTGGGGAAAAAACCAAGCCCTGCATGCCCAGTGGCAACAGTATCCAGTACCACTTTTTCGCGAAGACGCTCTTCTGCCAATTTCAACTCCTTTACCGCATTCCATTTCCTCCCAGTGTAGACTTCAATATTTGTTCCTGCCACTTTTGGATCCTTAGAGAAGTTATATTGTATTACTGTTCACACTTTAGCGACTTTGTATTCTTCTACAAGACTTTTAAAGAAGAGTTGAAGACTATTGGAATTACTGTATAGGACAGCGCTGCTGAGACACTTTGGTAGACCTAGCCATCTCCATAAATGAGCATTGATCTTTTTTCTATCTGTTCTATGGAAGAAGTTGTGAACTCGTAGATGGACGATGGCCACAATATCTTGGGAAAAATAACGTGCTGATAAATCCATGCCTTTTATCGACCGGGTAATCCATACTTGTCAACTTTATCTAACCATACTTCTAGGATGTCCTTTGTTTCCTGGATTGCAACAGAGTCCTTCAGGGTATTGTCAAAATGCTTACCCAAGTTCTTGATAGAGTTTTGCTTTATAGTTGGGATATATTCACCAGACAATTTCAAACAATCCCTCTCCAATGTTTTTCCTTTTTTATCATGAGTGACCTTGATTTGGCAATGTTGAAATTCATCCTCCCCCATAAAATAAGTTTCTCCAAACCTTCTAGTAGCCACCTCGTGCCAATCACAGACGAGGATATTATGTTCATATCATCCATGTATGCTCTTATTGAAGGTTGCCGTTGACCAGATCTTGTTAAAGGACCTCTGCACTCTCTTTCCACAGCTTTTATAAGCATATTCATGGCTAAGGAAAAGAAGGTAGCTGAGATGGTGCAGCCTGTTATAATGCCTCTTTCCAATCTATGCTATGCAGATGTTGTGTTTCCTGCTGTGCTGTTCTCATTTTGAAATTATTATAATAGTTATAATAGTTTGTTATATTTACTTACGTGCAAATACTCTTGGGAAAGGTATGAATCCATCTCTTCTCCTGCCAGCGATAGCTTAAATAGTATCAGGCAATCATTATCTCCAAAAAATTCTTACAATCCAAAAATATATTTTGAATTTAAATAACCTCAAAAATCCTGTAAAAAACAATTCAATCTATTACAAGAGTTAAACAGAAAATAAATTTCCATCTTGCTTATGAAACTAACAAGAGGCCTTAACGCTCATTCCCGAGATTCTCTTGGACCGGTTTATTCTTACTGAATAGATTAAAATGTGGATGAAAAGTTTTAAAAATGTACAAACAATTTACAAAAAACCTGATAAGTTTCAGCTGAAGAAGGCTGAAAATCAAAACAAAAAAAACAATAGTTAAAAATATGGCATGACATCTAAAAAAAAAAAAACAAACAAACAATGAAACTACTTTATCTCAGAATATCAGAAAACAATGGGTAAATAATTTTTTGTCTAGCCACATCAAGATTATTTGATTGTTTTGTTTTTATTTTTTTTCATTGTAGGGAAGGGCTTACACAGCAATAGAACCAGGTGTACCACTGACAGCATTAACAGTTTATCCGAAATCTGGTTTGATCTTTATAGCAAATGAAGCCCCCAAGGTTCTTGTTTACTTTTTACCAGTAAGTCAACATTTTTATTTTGTTTTAATGGTAGAAATTTAAAGTTTTATCATTGATTGTAAATGATCTACTAGATCACAGGTTCCCAAACAATGCAGCACACCTCATAGGTGCAGTGGAAGAGGATAGCAGGTGTGTTAGAATAATTGAAAGAAAATCAAAGATTTAGAAGCCGTTTCAAAAAATTCATATGCCAAAAATAAATATGATTTCAAAATCTAAAATATTATTATGGATTACTTGTAATTGCATGAATGAGTCCCAGTATAAATAGTTATAAATAATTATTGACTGATTTTATCATTGTTGTATTTTTGCATTATATCAAGTATTAAGAATATAGCAACTAGGCTCCACAAATTGAAGGAGAATATAGTAACTAGGGTCTGCAAATTGGAGGAGAGAGTTATCAATGATAATGTTCTGAATTCGAATCCACAGTTATCTCTCTTTAACACTCTCTCTTTTTTATTTTTAAATGTACTTTTTATAGCATAAAATTTGATGAGGCACAAGTAAATTTTCATTTTGAAAATGTGTCCCAGAAAAAACAAGTTTGGCAACCACTGTACTAGGTAATATTACATGTTTTTATTATGACTTAAAAAGAATACTAACATCAATGAGTGAGATGCTTTAAACACAATACTGCCTCATCTTAAAACTACAAACATTTTAGACTGAAATATTACCCATCACTTTTTTTTTTACAGTCCATTGGTACTGCTCCCAAATGGTGTTCATTCCTCGACAATTTAACTGAAGAACTGGAAGAAAACAAAACTGAAACAGGTTAATATTTTTGTTTGATTTTCTCAGATGAACCATTGTTATAATCTTGCATTGATTCATTTGAACCAATTGTCTTTGTTATGAAACAAGCACTAAACAATGCCAGGCCCCTTCTAAACAAAACATCACAAAAGAAAAAGAATGGTTTCCAAAAAATCTATAAAAATATACTTATATGGTTATGGTGAAAATAATCGTTTCCATACAGGAAACATTTGGCATTTATTGACTGATAAGCTAGCATTTCTATCAATTGAATTTTATAAAATGTTTTTCTTAAAACAGTTTTTCAGGAATATAGAAGTTCAGTTATCGCTCCTTCTAGTATTAATAGAAGTTCCCTTGCTAACCTTTTGTTTGAGGTAATGTGGAAAGTCAATATCTTGGTTATATCATTATCTCCACTTCTCGTTACATATGCTACCCATTTTTGTTACCACTGCAGTTGGAAGTCTTCAAGTGATGTTGTTTTTGTTATTTGGTAAAGCTCTGTGACTTTGTAGCACCTGTCTATAATGGTAATGGTAATATTAACTGTTTCCCTACAAGGAAACATTTGACATTCATTGACCGAGCAGCCAGTACTGTCTTTGGTTGAAATTTATCAAATATTTTTATTAGGAAAACAGGTTTCTCAAGTCCAGTAGCTTTTATTGCACTTTCCAGTATTGATAGAGGTCTTCTCCCTAACCTTCTATTTGAAGTGGTGTGAAATGTAGCTATCTTGATTATGTCTTCATTTTCTCTTTGAGTTACATGTGCTATTCATTTTAGTTGTTGCCACTGTTGAAAGTCCTCAAGTGATGTGGTTTCTATTATTTAGTACAGTTCTTTGTGATTCGGTAACACCAATCCACAATGTACAAAGAAGGATGATCTTTGCCAAGACACTCAGGCTTCACTTGCTCAAAGGCTTTTTTCACCATTGAAGCAGTTGTGTACAGCTGACAGTTTAGATATTTTTGAATGTGTTTGGCACCATGCATGACATCCATGTGAAAGTCTGTCTAATGAGGGTATTTAAGAACATGACAAGTTTTCAAGTTGATGTTTTGGTTTCTTAGCAATTTCTAAAACTACCTCTGGAACAGCCTATTCTAGGTTCAATTTCTTTTTCTCTTGTACTTAACTCATTATAGCTGATCCATACACTGAGGCATCTGAAGTGTTTATTTAAGATCTGATAAAAAAAAAGATTGTCATTTGTAAGACCTAAAGGATTCATTCACTTGTGTTGGATATCAGGAATAGGATATGGAGGAAAGACCTTTTGGCCTTACTTCTGCTGCATCAGTGTGTGAACAGAAATTGGAACTGGTGATAGCATAAACAGGAAATGCATCCAGTGGCTAAAATAAACAAGGTGCACAGGTGCCCTGAGTCTAGAATAAACAGGATCCAAATGTGTCCTGAGCAGAAGATGCATGCTTGCATGGGTGCATGCTGGAAGAGGCATTTCAATCTATAATTCTCTTCTCAAATGCAACAACAACAACCCATTTTTAAAAAGAAAAAAATCATAGGTAATGAAAAATGTATTGTTTACAACAAAATGAAGCAAAAAAGTCCCTGGGGAAAACAAAATGATCCCCACCCAAAAGCTGGCCTGCATCTAAAGATGATTTTGTGCATCTGGTGAGTTTGGAGGGTCATTGGGTACTATGAGCTCCTTCCACAAAATCAGTTATTGAATTCATACTGTTCCCAATTCCACTGATTAAAGTCAGCAATTAACGAAAAGTGTCCAGAATTGATCAATCAGAAGAACAATGACCAATCTCACATCTCTCTGCAGCCTAGCAGAAATCGATGCAACATTGCTGGGATGCCCTACTACACCCACCAAACTGAGTTAACCTTTGCACCTTCAGATTATCACTTATTTTGGTCTCTACAAAATTCTCTTAATGGGAAGAACATTGGTTCTCTGGAAGCCTGTAAAAACCACTTAGACTAGTTCTGACTCAAAGATAGCAAAAGGTAGTGGAACAAAATAGATTTATTCAACCACATATATTCTATGTACAAATATCAAAATATTGTCATAGAGATTCACTTAAAAATACTACAATTTTATTATTTTCATGGAAAGAAAAATACATTTAAATTAAAAGAATTTAATCACATTAAATTTTTGTTTTATTTTTCAGTTTATGATGATTACAAATTTGTGACAAGACGAGAGTTGGACGATTTGGGCCTCACACATCTTATTGGTTCAAAGATGTTGCGTGCATATATGCATGGCTTCTTCTTAGATATACGTCTTTATCACAAAGTATGTATTTGTCGTGTATTTTTTTGCTGTTTATACTGTTGGGAAAATATTGACAAAAATATTTCTAATAACTTTAATTCCAGTCAGATAAGTTGTACAATAATGAAAAAACTAAAAGAGGCTAAAGAAAATGGTGTCAAATGGACTTACAGTGTATCGTAAAATATTACAAATTAAACACTGACTTTATAACAGCCCAATTCTACATTATCTGTATCAGCAGTCTCCAACCACTGAGCCATGGGCCATTTGGTACCAAGCTGCACTGAAAGAGTAAAAACTTTTTTTCCATTTTATTGACTATCATGGTCTTTTTTATTGTTTTGTTATATGCATAACCGACAATGACATGCTCCCCAAAGACAGTCCTGACCTATAACAATTCATGGTTAAGACACAATCTCCATTAATCTTCTTTTGACTTATGCCATTTAAAACAATTTCATTTCATTATGTGTATTATATCTATGTCCTCCATGTGTTTTTTAGTCTTAATTATATTAACATATATCATAGAAATGTTATGTCCCAGATTACTACTTTACTATTGCATGAAAAAAATAAAACTATTCTTTGTTTGCATTTCATCTACACTTTTATCTCTCAACCACGTTATTTTGCGTATTTCTATTTTCCTTTATTTCTTTTTTATCATATATTATTCATTTTCTTTCTATTCCTCTTTTCTATAAACCTGGTCAGAGAAGACAATTTAAATAATCTATATACTTAAAAATGCAGTGTGTGTGTGTGTGTCTGTTGCATTACATTTTTCAGTGTACAGATACTACATTTTAATCAAAGACAAAAATACCAGGATGACACATTGAACACACATAATCTTAGGAAAAGGTGCCAGAGTATGACACCTTGAGCATGCAGATACTATGATCCTAACCAGAAATTCCAATCCATATCTAGTCCTGTCACTTCTAATAGGTATTATGCTACTAATTTAATAAGTCTGATGCTTCTGCTACGTATCTAGAGATTGTTGATAAACTCCAAAGAAGAATCTGCAATGTTATTGGTCCTGACCTGGTATCTCAGCTTCAGTCACTTTCTCACTACTGTAATGTACCTTCCCTTTGCTATAAATATTTTCATGGCAATTGTTCTGATGATCTTTCCTCTTTGGTATATTCATTAAGGTTTCATTTTTCAATGTTCTTTTTATTTCTCCCCTCTCCCCCACAAATTTTACATATGAGAAATAGTTAGGACGACATAGAGACTTTGAGATATTATGGTCACTGCAGTAAGAATGTGTTGTTTTGGTGTAAGGAATATTGTGGTATGTTTGAGTCAGTAATCTTGGCTAGTTAAGTTTAAGACAAGACAGATTGAATACCAATCTTCCCCTCTCCCCACTTTTGGCCTTGTGCTACATCTTTGTATTTTTCAAAATAAATATTGCTTTCCTCTTTGGCACCTAGACTACAAATTTAAACACAGTACTAGATTGTCAGCTAGATCTCATCATTTTAAAGCTGAAATTGCTAGATGTAACCATATGATCTGTGGAAACAGTTTCTTCTCTTACACTTTTCATTTGTGAAACTCTTTTCTGGCTTCTTGATTTCCAATCAACTTGGATTTTCAAAAATTTAAATGCAATGTCAATCATTATCTTCTTAATTCCTGTTCTTTTATTGTCCTCTCTCCTTAATAATGTTTTTCTTTTATATTTTTACATTATCAGTAACCCCTTGCATCTTATTGCCTTGATTGGGGTGAAATGATTTAAAAAAAAAAAACCGTATGTCTCTATGAAATGCACAACAGACACTGTAATGACTTGTAGCAACACTTTTAGTTTGTTTTTTTTTATATGCTTAATCACTTCCAACATAAATACATCAAATCAAATAATATTGTAAGTGAAATTAAGTTGATTAACATCTATCTTTGATTCTTTATAGTTATTTTTTCAAGAGAAAACATTTTTGCTTCATTTCGTTTCTTTTTCTGCAGGCCAAAGCACTCACAGAACCATTTGCTTACGAAAATTACAAGAAGGAAAAAGTACGTGCTGTTATTGAGAAGAATCGTGCAAGTCGAGTTAAAATTGGAGTAAGTATTTAAATTACTCTTCTCTAAGTGTGTATATTGAACTGAGTGTATGTGTGTGCATGCATAAATATGTATCTGCATATATTTATATTTCTCTGGGTTTTTTTTTAATATTTTTATATATAGTCAACAAATAAAATTAAATGTTCACTTATCTTCCTGACTCAGAGTTCCACACAACTCATTGGGAAGTTAGATGGAAAATTAAATTTATTTACAGATACCATATAATTCTTAAGACATTACATAAATTTTTCTAAAAAGACATTAATTTTTTTGTCAGTTTATTTAAAATTTGTTCTTTCTTAAAGACATTAATTGTATGACATAAGCTAATTTGAAATTGTTTTGGATAGGAATTTGTGTAAAAAAAAAAAAAAAAAAATTAAGTAAATTGATAATGTGTTGAAGGGTGTCTAACTGTTTATATTAGGTCGGTGCAAAAATAATGACGTAATAATGTCGTTTTTTGATGTATTTTTTAACGTCAAAAAACGACATTATTACGTCATTATTTTTGCACCAACCTAATAGCTTATGAGACATTAGATATATTTGACTTTTCTAAGAATCATCTTCCAGAAATTCACTGGTTGACCATTTTTTTCCAAAATATAATCTGTTATTATTTTTACATACATATATACATATCTACGCCTAATATATATACGTGTGTGTGTGTATGTACAAAGAATATCAGGATGTGGGCAAAGCAATTCTAACAGCCACACAGACATTAAATTGGTTCTTGATAATGATTGCAATGGATGAAAGTACTTGAACAATAACAAAATATGAACTTCGGACAAT
Organism: Acanthosepion lycidas; assembly: GCA_963932145.1. Classification (NCBI taxonomy): domain Eukaryota; kingdom Metazoa; phylum Mollusca; class Cephalopoda; order Sepiida; family Sepiidae; genus Acanthosepion; species Acanthosepion lycidas. The sequence goes on from OZ010613.1 coordinate 1,020,374, forward strand.
TTATCTACAACTTCATGCTCACTACTTAACACCTTATTCAAAAATTAGAAAAATATAATAAAATATTAAACAAACCTCATTAGTTCTTTTTAATCAAACTTGTTTAGATGAATACTTGCTGCCTAAATATATATTATATTATGCATACATGTAGATATAGTAGGCTGATAAAAGAAATTAGAGAGATAAAAAAACAACAATAATAATAAAAAGACTAATAATATCTGTTGTATATTAGTCAGCCTTTTGACTAAATAGAGGCATGATAAGAAAGAAAAATAAATTGGAATTTTCAGACATGCCTGTATCCTTTCTCAATGAGCAATAAAAAAAATGAAGTGGGACTTGGAGGTGAGGTAATTTTTTTTATTTTTATTTTTTTTGCATAGGCTATGTTACTGATGAAATCTAGTAGTTTTGCCACAATTAGGTTTGTAGAGAGTTTGTAGATGGCTTTTTGCAGAAACTATATTCATTGATTATGTCTAAATTCCTATTTGGACCTAGAAATTTTAAACTTTTAAACTTAAAGAAGTTTCTGATATGTAAAAATTTTTCTATCATTGAAGTCAACAGCCAGCTTCATGCTTAAACACAATCTTCAGGCCATGTGCATTGTGTTTTGGCTTGACTATATGCTGATCAGTGGTGCATTATAGGTAGAAACTTTAAAGCATTATTCAGACAGCTATTAGGTGGATGTTAATGGTTTTGTTTCAAATTATTCTAGAGGCTATTGAGTAGAAATAATTGTGGATCCAAGTGCAGCTATTTGTAGCTTTTTCATACTGTTGTTCGTTAATTTTTTTTTACTCATAATTTATTATTTGTTGTTTATTATTATTTTTATTTGTGTTTATGTGTACATTCATAGTCTGATAATTCACTTATTACTTACTTAATTTGTTTAATTATTTATTGATTTAGATTTTTTGTTTGTTTATTTTACTTATTTTTTTCATATTCATTTTTAGTTTCTGATTTTATGTAACAATAAAACTTTGTTTTTGTGTTTGCATTTTGAGAGTTCTGATTGTTCATTTAGTAATTTGTGTAATTAAGTTAGTTCCCTTGCATATTCAAAACATTAATTTTTAAATTGACTATAACAGAGCGCATTTCATGCACTATTACAAAAAAAAAACTCACAACTATCAATTACATTAATTTTTTGTCATAGCAATTATCCCTGAAGATGATCTTGAATGAGATTGAAAGTACTTGGTGAAAATAAAAATAATCAAAACTATGGCATCTTTCTTAATCAATTTTGTAACAACACTAAGAAATTCATTTGTGAATTTGAGAGGATTAAAATAATGTCTAGATTATTCAACTATACATGCTTGAAAATATATATATATATATATATATATATATATATATATATATATATAGATAAGTTTTTCGTGGTACAGAATTTAATAATAGATAGGAAAAGACAGTATTTAGAAGGCATTTTTAAAAGCCAAAATAAAAACAACCAGTTTCGTCCCAGGACTTATCAAGTTTATTTATTCTGGGAATTTAAAAGCGTGTAAATTAATTTTAATTAACGAATGTAATCGAATGGGGAAAAAAAATTAAAAAAATTATGAATTTCAAGAGACTAGAGTCCAATAATATTCAGACCCAGCAATCATTCCCCCTGCTTACAAAGGGAAGGCTCACGAGATCTGATATACAAGGACTCTAGAACCTTGAGGCGATATGTGGAGTGGGAGCTAGATAAAATTATAAATCGGTCACCACTAAAATTTTCCACACATTCCCTTCTATTTATTAAATGTTCAGCAATAGCAGAACCAGAACTGTTAGTCAGTTGATTATTCCTAGAGGACGGATTCAAAATCCTGAGGGGTAAATGCTGTTTTATTCTCGAATCCAAATGCTGGGACGTCCTCCCTATGTAGTCGTGTCCACAACTACACTTGTATTGGTAAATCACTGAATTAACACACACACACACACACACACACATATATATATATATATACATTAAGAAATGGACAAAGTCCGACAATTTATTTATTAAAGACATTTTTTATGTTTAACGTTCTTTTTATAGATACAAGTATTTAAGTAAATGCTCTGTTTATAATAAACAGTATTAAATAACATTTACCGGCCTGAATGTCTGAGAAATTTTCATAGAAATATTCGTCCGTATAGGATGCAGGTTCGAATCCTGTCAAAGGACGAATATTTTCTATGAAAATTTCTCGGACATTCAGGCCGGTAAATGTTATTTAATACTGTTTATTATAAACAGAGCATTTACTTAAATACTTGTATCTATAAAAAGAACGTTAAACATAAAAAATGTCTTTAATAAATAAATTTTCGGACTTTGTCCATTTCTTAATGTATGACATCATTTGTTTACATTTGATACGCCATGAGCAGTTATGAATGTACGAGATTCATGGAAGATTGAAGTTTATAAGCAGTAAATTTGACCTTGCCAACCGAACGCTCCTTTGTGGCTGAATCGGTTAGGCACGCCCGGCTAAATGGCGGTTCCGTATAGGATGCAGGTTCGAATCCTGTCAAAGGACAAATATTTTCTATGAAAATTTCTCGGACATTCAGGCCGGTAAATGTTATTTAATACTGTTTATTATAAACAGAGCATTTACTTTAATACTTGTATCTCTAAAAAGAACGTTAAACATAAAAAATGTCTTTAATAAATATATATATATATATATATATATATATGAGGAACAAATGTATATTTATTTTTAGTATATATTTTAACTGTTATTTTATACCATCAAACACTCTTTCATTAACACCATCAACACTTACTGTGTATTCTCTCTCTCTCTCTCTCTCTCTCTATATATATATATATATATAGAGAGAGAGAGAGAGAGAATTACTACAAATTTAAAGTTTGGCACTCATTTAGCTGCTTGATGCATTTTGCTCTAGAGTTTCATAGATGCACGCGCTAGCAATCACTCCATCCACTCATCAAGGGGTATCACTAACTGACTATTTATATTTCTTGTTTTTTTCTTTGGTGCAATGTTGATATTTCTGATATATATATATATATATATATATATATATATATACTTTACAAATTCTGATCTCTTGACTGCTGTCAATTTCATGCATTGTCAGTTATCAGGCAGTGCAGGAAAGATACATTCACAATTTTGGGATGGTTCCTTCCTGCACCACCTGGTGGTTTGTGGCTACATATGAAGCTATCAGTTGTAGACAAGTAAGAAATCAGAATTTAAAAATTATTTTAATTGTATTCTGCATCAAGCACTTTAACTGTTCATTTTCTTTTTTTCCTAAGTGTTTCAATTTTGTTTATGATTTATTTCAGAAACTTCCCAAAGTCAATAAAGATTTGGCACGCAAATTGATGATGAATGAAGAAAAAATCCCAACATCGACAGCAAAATTAAGCAAGGTTAATAAGCCATTTACTATTCTTTAGTCATTTACAGACCCTGCTTGGCTACTGTGTTGGTAAAGCTTGTTACTACAAAGTTGTATAAGAAAAATAATCATGTCTTATTTAACTAAATAATGTGTTTTCCCTTTTAATCCAAAAAAATTAAGTTCACTGTTGTTAATAGATTTTGATTCTACATTCAATTTATCTAAAATATATTTACATCCAAATATTTTCCATAAGAAACTCACAAAACCAATCAGAATTACATCCTTGATTTCATTCTGCTTTTATTTTTAAAAACATTTCAATTGAATGGGTCGACTTTTGACTAATATTTGTTGCTCCATTGAAGAATTGAGCATTTATATTTCAGCAAAAAAAGAAATGGTTTTTATTTTATACATTTTTTTTCTCTCTCCTCTTGACAGGAAGAAGAAAAGGCTAGCAGCCTTTTGAAAGACAAACGATTTGAATCTATGTTTACTGATCCTAACTTCCAAATTGATCGGGAAAGCAATGAATATCACCTGATTAATCCTCTGGTATCAAAACTGGACCGAGTCAAAGCTAAGAAAGAACGACAACGACAAATGGTGCAAAAGCAATTTGAACCAGTGAAGGTAAGTCAAAATTTTTATGACTATTTGCAGTGGAATTTTTTTTTTTTTTTTTTCATACACATTTCACTTTTTGTTGGGATTACTGACAGCAACACTAACCATTTTATGGTTTTGTGTGTAACAAATTTGTATATAGTCTTAGTCTCAAGTCTTATCACCAAGTTAAGCTTTTTATAATAATTTGATGACAAGATTGTTTTACTTTGTAATTACCTTTTTACTTTGTAATACTTGCTCATAATTTTCCAAGTTAAAATCTGTGATGACATTGCAACCAAAGCTAATGAAAACCAGATGTCATGAAAGAAATTGTTACAATCTTTTTTCTTTAATTTTAATTTCTTGTAATTATTAATTTATATTTTTGTTTCTCTGCCAAAATAATTTGGCTGACAGGGAATTCATTTTTGCAAAATATTTTCAACACTTAACTATGGTTTTGGCAAACTTGGATCTTCATGCCTGCAAATAAAAACAAGTGTCAAAAAGACAATTTTTCCCATGACACTGCTTTTATTTTAACTACCTTCACTCTTTGGCAATGCTTATGGTTTAAAATGCAATAGTTGGAATTGTAATAAAACCTAAACATATGAAAGTAAATTTATACATTTTCTTTGTTCTTGAGAATTTACAACAATAACAAACACTATTTATTTATTAGACTATTTATTTACATTATATATTTATTATATTATTTATTGGAATGGTTAGCAAAGCATTGGCTAATTACCAATTCATTCAGGCTTTATAAATGGTAAATAATGAGAATTTACTTATAGTTGGTTTGCATATTTTATGAATAAAAAATTGTTTTCATATTTAATTCTTTATAAATTGGTAAATGATAAATATTGCATTGCATTGCATTAGTTCTAATTGTATTAGTTTTTAGAATGTTGTAAATATAAAGTTATTCTTGCAAATAAAGAATCTAATAAATAAATAATGCTTAATATCTTTGTTGCATAGTCTCAAGAACAAAAAAAAAATGTATAAACTAATTTTCATCATATGTTTAGGTTTTATTACAATTGTAATCATCACTTTTTAAAACAATAAACATTGCCAAAGAGTGTAGTTAAAATAAAAGTAGTGTCATGGGGGAAAAAAATATCCTTTTGACACTTTTTTTGCAGGCACAAAGTTTCATGTTTGTCAAGATTTTTAACATCCAACTTGTTTTCACATATCCCATTTATACATACTTTATCAGATATCTTCCATCTTCAAGTCAAACTGTCAATGTGAAGAGGATCTGTGACATTCTGTAAGGATGACTTGACTCACGCAACTGCATCTACCACCCACACTCTTCTGTGACTCCTGCTCATGATTTTTCAGGAGTAGACTGGACCTTCACAGCCATCTCTGCCACCAGGGGAAAGGAGGGGAATAGGTAGAGAGAGAGACAATCACAATGCTCAGATGCGAACGAGTACCAATGATACTCCCATCAATCATATTTGATTGCCCAATCAAAGAATAAAAGGGAAAATAAAAATGTAATAACATAGTAAAAAAAAACAAGTCTACAAATTAGAAAACTCATCAGATTTAACACCCTTATTATAAAGCAGCCTGTGAAGATTGAACTCATTATCTTACAAGTTATACCTAACTTGGAAGATAATGAGTTCAATCTTCACAGTCTGCTTTATCACCAAGGTTAAGCAACGTCAAGCCTGGTTAGTACCTAGATGGCTAACCACTTGGGAATACTGCAGGTACTTAATAATACTACAATGCCAAATTTTCTCCATTCTCAAGAGAAGTCGCTACTAATTAGTTTTGAAGTCTTTGAACAGTCAGATGTCAGTTTACCTTGAAAAAACACAGTTATTAATAAGAAGAGTTGAAATGAATACATGTAAGATTTCAAAGCTCCAGCATCACCCCTTCACAGTCAGCCTATGAACTTTTCAATCCACCCTCATATATATTTAACATTTTCATGTAAGCAAAATTAACAGTGTTCATAACCAACCTAGAAAATGGAAATCATGGAATTGAAAAACAATCAAAGAAAAATCAAGGAATTTTGGTTTAATATCAGGGAATTTCCAAATGTATCTTAATGTGCATTGTATGACATGTTTATTAAATGCCTTTTGAGATTGAAAATTGTTTGAAAATAAATGTTAATTTATGAGATATACTGGGTGCTGAATAAATCAAAACTTTAGAAAAGACGTGTTTAAAGTTGAAAGATAACATAAAAAAAAGAATTAAGTGACATTAACAAAGAAATTGCAGAACTTAAAATTCAAGAAATTAACAGGCTTGACTATATTTGAGTAGAGATTTTACATTGTATGGGTGATTTCACCTGTTGGGTGAGCAATGAGCAACTGAACAGAAAATGGTGGATGATATAGGATTTGTAGTATTAAAAAGGTATTTCAACATTTGTTACCTAAAAAAAATATTCAAAGGAGATCTGCAAAGAACCTGTATAAAAAAAAAACAGGTAACTAAATGAAAATAATTGGGCTATATTCTTGGATAAGATATAAATATCCCTGCAATTTTGATGTTTTTGAATACTTACTATACAGGTGAACAGTGGAAATTTTTCTATGTGAAAGTGGGAACCTCTGTTGTATATGATGGAGGAAGTTGAGATTCTATGTCTGTTTTAACCTGACTAATCCTATTGCATCTTAGTCGTTAATTAATAATTCTGCATTTTTTTTTTATTTTTTTTTTTTGTAGGAAGATTTATTGGAGGGTCGAGCAAGTGAAGAAAGCAGTAGTGAAGACAGTGAAGAGGATGAGAAAAAATTAAGAGTTGAACTGAAGAAGGCTCATCGTAAAATCCGAGAAAGAAACAAAAATACAGAAGAAGAGGTGGAGGAAGAGAAACTTGTAGCAGACGAGAAGACAAACAAAAGAAAACCTGACAATAAACCAAAATTTTATCAGATTAAAGAAGGAGATGACATTTTGTCCGAGAGAAAAAAGAAAAACAAGTAAGTGTACCTTTTCTTGCTTAGTTTTTTGACTTTTTCATTTTACATTTTTATTCTCTATATGTATCTCTTGAGAGCACACAACAAAACATTTTTCCTTGTTTATTTTCTTCTACAAATGTATAAGGCATTATACATGCAACCTTTAACCAGATGTTTCTCCTCTGTATGTAGAAAGTGTCTCGTCCAGATTGAAGTTAACATAATACTTACAGTCAAGCAAATAACAAGCAAAACAGTCATAAAGAATAGGATATTAACTGTAGGCCTTCTTAATTCACCAACACAAAAACTGTTCATGTTAATTCCTCCAATCAAGTAAGATCAGAATCATGAGAGCTATGCCTAGTGTTGCATCATTTTATTATTATTACAATCATCATCATTTATTTTTACAATTATAACCATTATTATTTATTATTTTTAAAATTATCATTTTTATTATTATCACAATTATTATCATTATTACTATTATTAAAATTATCATCATTAGTTATTATTATCATTATTGTTGTTATTGTAACCACCTGTAATTGATTTCTCATCCAAATTGGTTAACTCTAATAAAGTGTACAAGTTACAGACGAAAAAAAATATTCTTTGTTCTTTCAAAATTCATGTTCATTTTCATTTCTCATCAGGAAAACTTTGTCAGAGAGATTAGCAAGCAATGAAAGTCAACCACAAGTTCAAACTGGCATTCCAAAAGGTCACATGGAAATGACATTCACTTTTAAACATGTAAGTTATACTTCCAAATACCATATATCTATTATTATATACTATAATGGAACTGTTGTTATATATCTATTAAGATAATAACCAATATTAACCCATTACCTGTAAATATGAATTTCAATCATTAAAATTCTATCATACCAGCAGCAAATGATGTGTCAATTTCCAACAATCATACATATATATAATTCTAACTCAATGCAAATGATAACATTTTTTTGTTTTTATTGATTTGGTTTATGGAAATTCTGTTCTATCCATGAGTCAGGGTATCAAATAGTCACTCGTTCCTCAAACCATACCCAGAAGCCATTTAAAGGACATTTTAAATTTTATTTTTTTCAAAATTGTACAAAAACAAAAGGAAAACCTGGAAGATCTTCACTTCAATACCATGTAAGTTGTGCGCCTAAAGGGAAAACAAAAAGATATTTGACTAAAAAGATCTTTATTTTGATGCCACATGAACTGTGCAGATTAAAGGAGACAAAAAGATTTGTGTAATGATGTTTAAAAAATGTTTATCCAATGTTGGATCAGGAATTGTACATTTGGAAATCTACACACAAAAGTTAATTTTTCTAACTAAAAAAACTTTATGCTGTTTTTTGTTTTTTCTTAGTTTCCAGATTATTTTCACTATCATCCAGGAAAACTATCCCCAAATCAAAATGTTTTTTTTTTTTTAACTTTTTTTTCCTTTATAGTTGTTAGGAGCAAATAAAAATGTCATTAAAATTTTCAGGTGATAAATATTTACTTTTATCCATTAAATCTTTTAAACTATAATCTTTGTGCCCTGCCTTGACTTTCAGTTGAGTAAGTTACACTATTTATATTTTTTGAACTGTTGTCTTCATCTTTATTGTTATATAGTCTATGGGGATAGATTGTCCTTGGGGACACATGGCCCAGTGGATAAAAGCATTGGTTGATGTAATCCAAAATTGTCAAGTTCAGTACCTGGCCACAGCAGAGGGGACAAAAACTTGGGGAGTTGTGTTACTAAAGGGAATTAACTGAAACTGAGATATCCAGAAGAGGCATGGCATGTGGAATTAGAAAAAACTATGCCTATGGACTAAATAAAGGTTTCAGTTCAAAATTCTAATATATATATCACTTGAAGAAAGCCAAAATGTTGTGAATATGGCAATAAATATGACAACAACAGTTTGAATGATGTAAATAGTATAAATAGTTACCTCATCTCAAAAATATAGACAGATACATTGCATTCACTTATGTGTAAATACGCTTGGGAAAGTTCTATATGCATCTCCTCCCCCAGCTATGAGTTAAATAGTAGGAATTGTATCTGAAAAAAATCATTGTTATTCTCAAAAAATTAATGCTGTATTCAGTCTCAAAAAATTTATAAAAAAAAGAATTATTCTTACAATCCAAAATATACTTTGGTTTTAAATAAAACATAAAAAGCTGTAAAAAAAAAAAAAAAAAAAAAAAACAATTAATCAATCTATGCCCTACAGTCACTACTCCCACTGCTTGTTGAGTAGGAGGGGCATGAATGGAGATTTTCAGGAGGAACTTCAGCATTTCACATTAGTATATATATTTTGTTTGTTCATGGTTCATTTAAAGTTTTTTAACCAAAAACTGACAGTAAATAATATACATTTTGTTTATTAATTTAAATAAATATTAGAAATCCTTTATTCTTTATTTTTCATTCAGATTTTATTCTCCAATTTAAAAAATGTACTTAAGTGTTTATGTATGTACATTCCATTTATTAAAAATCTACCATTATTGGTGAGAAGTAAGAACTTTTTTTTTTATTTCAGGAATAGACAGCACTCTCCACAAACTCAGTAAAGCCATAACAAAAATTTTAACCCCTCACCTTGGAACAATCAGTCCATCACATAAAAATTCAGACAACCTAGTTGAAAAACTAAAGGAAACAAATATAATTGACAAACTCCTAGCCAGTCTAGATATAAAATCACTTTACACTTACATTGTGGTTGAAAAATGCTTAAATCTCTTAAAAATCACCTAACACAAAGATAAAACTCTCCCTACCTCTCCTAATAGCTAAAATAATAACATTCTGCCATCTCATCACCAATCAATGCAATTTCACATTTAATAATTTTTATAAACAAAAATTTGGATTGCCAATGGAATCGCCTCTTAGTTGAGTGATGGCATGCATTTTCTTAGAATTTCTCAAATCTGGTACCTTCCAAAATATTTGGCCTAAAAAAATAACCTACTCCTGATATATTGATGATGCCCTATTAATATATGCATGTGATACTGATTTACCTGATTTTGTAGATAAACAAAACAAAGTTGAACATAAGATAGAATTTACATATGAAATGGGGGAAAAAACAAGACTTAACCTTTCCTAGACACCATGCCATTTAAAAATTAAAATATAATACGAGTTTGCCTCAGTAAAAAACTAGCAATTGTTTATGAGTGCTGTGCAACATTTACAGTTGTTTATGTTCTGCACTTTGCACTCACTTGCGTTTTTTTTTCTTTTTTGTTGCAACCCATTTTATTTATCTTGTGACCCACTGTTTGAAAAACCCTCGTCTAGGACATCAATTTTCTTTTTGTCAATACTTACGATAACAAGTGCATTTTTTATAGAATACAAATGTTTCATGAAAGCTAAAAATTCACCGATTTTTAATATCATTTTTCCTTTTGAAAAGATTGTTCACACACTTTTCAACTGTATAAATCAGTCTGTCATCTTTGATGAAAAATTCTTAATTCTTGAATAATATTAATTTTATTATTGTTATCAAACTCCTCAAAAGAGAGGAATGAAAACCAGTCAGGTATTTGTTTTATATTGTTTTTAATTACTATTCACAATCATTATATGATTTTTTTCCTCTCACTTCCATGAGATATATCTGTTTTAATAGCAAAAATAAAATTTTACACCCCAAAGAAAAATTTAAATAGTAATTTTGGTTATTTGGTATTTTTGTTAACTTGTAACAAGTTTGTGTTCTTGTTCTCATTACAGGATGACAAAGAAACATCTGAAAAAGATAAAGCCAAAATGCATCATATAGAACGTAAAAAGATCCGAAGAACTGCCCACGAAATCACCCGTACATTTAAGAATAAACCCAAGTTTTGGATGGGCAAAAGAGTACATTAAAACAGTGTATATAGGAATAAAATGAAAATTCTCTATTTTAATAACAGTGTCTGTTTTTTATTTTATTTTTTGGCCTATGAATCAGAAACACAACCATCCAGATTGTATTCTTGCTTTTTAATAAACCAATATTAGGTTTGGTACAACAATAATACCATTGGGTTTGTAGAAATAGTGGCCATAGTTCAATGTAAAATAAGTGACAGAATTGTCCAACAAGAAAAAGGAACAGGGCAAAAAATAATATAAAGCAAGCAAAACCAAACTATGCAAGGCAAATTAACAATAATAAGGCAAAGCAAAAGAAATATGGCAAAATTTCACAAACTAAGAATTGGAGTTGACACATGAGCAAGTTTGAATAAGCAAACATAGTATGGACAGACTGGGACTGAATCAGATGAATCGGATGAAAATGAGAACCAGCCTATTTTATTGGCTTGGGAGAAATCAAGGCATTTGCATATAAATTGGGGAGGGGAAAGTATTTTGCAGTCATTTCTAGTTTGATTGAAACAAACAGGGTTCCTCTAATATCCAGAACATATCTACCAGTTGCATAGCCTTGATTTAACTTGGTAACCAATTGGAGGGGACATTATTGATCATGCGAGTGTGACACAATGGGACCTGGCCATGACTGGAGCACCCACAAAGTCAAGTGTACACTAAATGATTTTAATCTGAGTCTGAAATATCTGGTGATTTATGACCAGCAGTAAAGCCTAATAACTAAATAAAAAGATTAAAGCAAGTACTTTCCGAACAAAAGTATTAGAAAGGAAATAGAAGGAATAAATGAAAAAATTTGGGATTGTGTGCCATTTGACTGGAAGGTAAGAAGTTCCGGTTGTAGGCTTATATAAGTAGAGTAACAATTAGAATGGAGTCGGAAGCTGCATATTATGATGTAAAAATGGGTACAGGGAGAGAGAGTTCCCACTAGCTGAAGAAGTAGATCTGGTCAGTCTATCATGTGTGAAGACAGTAACAGCAGTAAAGATGTCCCAACTCTCAACTAACCATCCTCCCCACCACCACATGATCATGCTAAGTGAATCTGTAAATCAATAACCAAATATACTGGAAACTTTGAAAACTGATCTCAAAAATGACCTACAATCTGTTGTTAAATGGAGCAAGGAGTGGCATGTTAATTTTAACACCTCCAAAATGAAACTGCAAGATACCTCTTTATATTCCATCAGCGTAGCTGATGCTAACCTCCAGGAGAATGACTCATTGCACTTTCTCAGACTAATATTTTTCCACTGACATGAAGTGGAAAAGGTATCAATCAATTGATAAGTCTGCAGTTAAAAAAGTTGGCTAACTTTCTCAATAGAATCTATCTTGCATATTTATAAGACTACCATTTGTCCATACTTTGAATATTGCTGCTACATCTGATCTGGGGCTCTTGTCTACACTGACATTAACTGTAATCAAAACACAACTATGTGTGAACACTCTAATGTGTTACTTAGAATACAGTGAAATGCCATGGAATAGTGTGCTATATGACAGTTGCATTCATGATGAGCAATTGAGAAAATACTTTGTTTCTTAGCATCACCCAGGTGTGGCAGCCCACCCTACACCCATCATTCCAGATTTGACTCTGCGATTTCTGGTTTTTAGAAAAGTTTGAAATGCTGTGGATGAGATCTGATGAAGCATTTGATAGCTGTCCCCCAACCCCCACCACACCAAAAAGAGATTACTAACTCTTGAAAGGGGGAAGAAACATAGGGATAAATGTATTAGGTCCCAAGGAATGAGAATTATTTTCTCATCAATGATTTGATGCTTTCTGAAAAATCCTCGTAATTTTGCTAATTTAGCATAAAACAATATTCTGTTCTTATGTAATAGTGCCACAATGATAGCTGGCCATGATTAGAACACAGTCAAGTGGGTCCTAAATGAGTTTATCTGGACCAAGTTTTCGGAAGATAAATAAATGAGAACTTTAAGGATCAAGTACCACTTGGCCGAAAGGAAGTTTCAGTTGCAAGTTTATATAAACATACAGAATTTTCAGCATGGAGCCCCTCATTCACAAGGGGCAAGTCACTGGTGGCGATGTAGACAGGCAGAGATGCAAGCCATACATCATGATGTAGAGATAGACAAAGGGGTGGTAGGAGAGTCAGAGTTTCTGCTTACCAAAGGAAAGATTTGGTCAATTAGTCTATCATGAAAGAAGATAGCAATGAAAATATCCCTAGTGTCACCTACTTACCTACCCACAGGACATGCCAAGTGAATGTGTGAATCAATAACCAAATATGTTGGAAAGAGGATTTGTCTTTTCATTTCTATTTCTGGCAATATTTTCACCTTCTGCTGCTTGTAAATGTGCAACAGACCTTTCCTAGTTTTTGTTTATACTGACATAAACAGGAATCAATGCTCAACACTGGGCTTACAGCCACATCACGTTGATCACTGAAGTTAAGCAATGTCAAGCCTGATCAGTACCTAGATGGGTGACCACTTGGAAATACCAGGTGCTATAAGTTTAGATGTGCAGCTGGTGTAATGGATAATGGCTTAGAATTGTTAATCGGAGAGCCAAGTTCCAATTGTATTTGTTATATTTACTTATACACAAATACCCTTGGGAAAAGTATGCATCCATCTCTTAGTAAGACTTCTGAAAATAGCTTTGTAAAACAACAGAAATTGCTGAGAAAGTATACAATATAGAAAGAGAAAAAACTCCATTTTTTTTGGCAGGTATGAATGTTAAACTTTGCCAAGTTTTAAAGATTCATGATTCTATATTTTTTATCTGATCCTCTTAGAAAATGGATATTTATTTCTTTTTAGAATTATTCTGTTGTAAACATGTAACATTAAGTGCATGAAGTCAAGGAGAATAAGTTAATTTTAAGCATTAGGAAAAGAAAAAAAATCTAATTAATAAACAGTCCCATGGTGGTGTTAGGAATATATTGTATTTCTGAAATATGATTATATATATATATATTCTTTACAAATTTAAATGTCCCTTAAGGATCTGTGTTCCTAACCAATCCAAATTTGTAAATAATTATATTATATATACTACAACATGTTTAACAAGAAGACTCACATTACATCACTCTGACCATTAGATCACTTAGGTTTCATTTAAATATGCCTGGAGACCTATAACAAATTTGTTGATAACACAAATATAATAGCATCATCCACATGCACAAAAAAGGCTAAAAATAATGGAAGCATTATTAATAAAAAAGAAAAGGCCAACACTCAATAATATTAACTATGAACACTGCCACAATGTACTGACCATGTTTGGAAAATAAAACTCTAGATACATACATAAAACAATTCACATATTCAGTTAAAAATAAAATGAAATTCATCCTTAATGGTTAAAAGTATAGCTGGAAGTGGTTGGAAAACATTCAGACAATTTTTATATAATTAATGTTCTGTAAATAAAAAGACTATACATAAGAAATTATATAAAAAAAGTTAACCAGTTTCATTAAAAACAACTGACAAGGTATTGTGATTAAGCTTTTTATTCAATTTTTCTTGTAGTCTTTTCTGGACATGAAGTGTGTAAAAACTGGACAAATGTTCTATATGTCTGAGCACTTTCAGCTATTCTATTGGCCATTTTGAGGGATGTATTTTTTCATTTATTTATAATGGCCAATAGAATAGCCAAAAGTACTCAGATATAGAGAACATTTATACAGTTTTTATGCACTTCATGTCCCAAAAAGAAAACATGAATACAAGAAAAATTGAATAAAAAGTTTAATTGCAGTACCTTGTCAGTTATCTTTAATGAAACTTGTATAAAAAAGGGATTGTTGCCCAAATACACAATTTATTTATATATATATATATATATATATATATATATAATGATAAAATGTAGTTTTAAGGTATGCTATATTTATGGTTAAAGCACTCAATAGATGGAGTATATGTAGGTACCGCCATGAGATCGCTAAAAAAGAGCATAGCATGATGACGCTAAACTTGACAAAAACAAAACTTTATCATCTAAATGTTCATGTTATTAAGAGGAATGATCAAAGTATTTTGGGGGTATTTTTTTTACATTTTTTAATCATTCCTAGCATGTCTAAAATTTTCGTTAAGAAATTTGACAGGTGTTGAATGACGTATTGACGCATTACGTGAGGATAATTTGAAGTTATTTAGACTTTAAGTGAACAAATTATTTACCTCATTATTTTTAAGGGAACCTTTCAGTGCGCTAATTCTTTTTTTTTTTTTTTTTGTATTTAGCTTTTACCTTTACGTTTACGATGCTTTATGGAAAATATAAAGAAATTAAAATAAGACTGTTAAGAATGAGATTAAATTTCATAAGAAAAGTATCTAATTAATTTATAGGTACCTTTCTTATAAAATTTTATCAGAAGTGTACATAAAATACTATAATTTTATGTACATTTATTATATTTTACTGTGTTATTTGTATTTCCATTCATTTTATTATTAATTTTGATATTTCATTTATGAAAAAATGTCATAACTGAGATTAATATAAAAATAAGATCATATAAATTTTATAAGATTATATACTGATACTTGTAGGTACCCTTCTCAGTTGAAATTGAAAGATCAAATTAACTTCTCCACATGTGTTTCGCAAAAGTAAAGGCCTTAACAGCAGAGAACAATGCTTAACTCAACAAATAACGCAACTTAATTGTATTCTGGTTGGTCTTCCGTACTTTATAATTACAGCCCGATTATAAACACAAAATTACATTTCTTAATTGCTGCGGATCTTCTGATTAGTCAAACAAAACAATTTATAACGCGCTAAAAAAAAGATCTATCTCATAAGGACACTTACGAAAGCAGATGCGGCTTTTAACTAATTTTACTTTAACAACTAAAAAATGTAAAAATCTATTATAATTAAAAAATAAGAAATAATTGTATTAACAATTCATTTTTCATCAAAAATTTTTTTGTTTTCAGAAAATATTGTCCATATTCATAAAAACAAGTAAAAGTAAATAAAAAAAAGCATTTGAAATTAAATATCTTTGTTTTATTTAGTTTTTTGTATGTTACACTTCAGAGCTGATTTTCAGGTGGGTGGTGGGGGGTAATTAAAACAAAAAAGACATGATTTGCATTCCTCAAAGCCCTGTGCTTTTAATTATTGCAATCATTAAACTGGATTCGATCGAATTTCTAGCGTTTTCATAAAATTACTTATGGTGGGGGGTAATAAATATAAAAAAAATATTTCTGCCATGACTTTAAAAAAAAATCGTATTTATAATAACTTCGATCATCTGTGAATATTTTCTGAGTATCATTAACATCCGACAATTATTTTTATTTTTGCAAGATTTTCCAAATTAATGCGTGTCATACAAAAAAAAAAAAGTGGTAAAAACTGTATGGTATTTTAATTTTACTAGTTCTGGTGATACAAAGAGAAACAAGGTTTTTTTTAATCAAAATTTACAATGTCCTAAAAAAGAAAAAAATTTTAAAATAATTTAAAAAAAAAAAAACTTTTTTCGTCAAGTTTGGCGTCTTTTTCATCATGCCATGCTCTTTTTTTAGCGATCTCATGGAGGTACCTAAATTATTGAATAAAGACAAAAGGAAAACTTAGCCAATGCATTTTTGTCCTGTTTGTCAATTGTAAGGACTTTATTTTGCAACATAGAATAAAATCAAAAATAAATTGCAAAATAAAATCCGTTCATTTGCCTTGAAAGTCCAAAGGACAAAAAAAAACGCGTTGGCTAAGAATCTTAATCTTAGCCTAAGATTAAGATTAAGAAGATAAGTTTTCCATTTCTTTTTATTCATATTGTCTCTTTACAGATTTTAATATATCTGAAATTTTACAGACATACATATAAAATCTTTTCTTTTTCTATGCACCAAATTCACAATTTATGGTAGCGTTGTCACTATACAGAAAAATTAAATATTGATCCTAAAACAAATGTTACCAATATGAAGCAGATACTTCATACCTGATGGTCATCAAAATGATCAAATTCTCTTTCTATGAAGTACTCCAATCCTATAAGGCAGGGGTAGATTTTACTTACATCTCTGAAGAGAAAAATTCAATGAATAGTCAGAAAACACAAACAGTCTATGTCGGAAACTGGAAACCTAGTAACAAAAAAAGGAAACATTTAAAAAAAAAATAGATGAGTAAAAAAGGAAATAATTCAACAAAACCTCAAAAATTGTCCAAATCTTTAAAGACTTTCATATGGTAATCCAAAGAAAATTTTGTCCAGCATTTTCAAGTCAAAAGGAAATAAAAACATAAACAAAGTTTATAAAAAAAATTTTCTTTGAAGCCAATTTCTCTTTCAAGTTTCAAGCAATCAATCAAACAAAAAGAAAAATGTGTAACCCGGATATAAGAGAAATCCGGATATAAGAGAGATTTTCTCTGGTCCCAAATTAGAGCCTGTTTTAATGTAAACAAAAATAGACCAAACCCGGATATAAGAGACTTCTTCTCCGGTCCCGACAACTCTCTTATATCAGGGTTACACTGTATTGCATATTGCAAGCTGATTCTGAGTTGCGATGGATAATAATTTAATAATTTAATTAATAATTAGAATAAATAAACATTTTTCTAATTTGTCAAAGGTTACATAGCATTTAAAAAATATTATATGCGAGTTATTTTTTATTTTGTTTTTTTTTTCAATTTTAATTTGTGATAAAAAAAAATTGACTTTAAAAGTTTAAAATAAATGTTCATTTCATTTTCAACCATATGTCTCTAGACTAGAGTCTCTAGTCTACAAACCAAAAATCGTGTCCTCCAAGCTAACATTTCCAAGTAAATCCGATTGAACTGGTTTTTTGTTCAACTAAAAAAAAAAAAAACTAAAGAATGAAACATCAAATCGATTCTGATTTACTAATTGGTTCTCTTTCTCACCAAAAAGATTTCTTCATTAAAAAAACAATTCAAGTTTGTTACTTCAAATAAAAACATTTAATTAATTAAAAACCTTGTTTTGTTTCATAAAAAAAATTATTTAATTTTCGCAAACAACAAAAACAAAATCTATAAAGAAAAAAGTACAAAAAATTGTTAATTTCGGAGATTGTTTTTTAACAAAATATTTACATATTTATATTTTTTCCGACAAAATTATCAGAAAAACGAAATCATAACAACGTATTTGTTTTTGGTAATTTAAAGTTTTTTTTTAATTTGTTTTTAAAAAGCAAGTAAAAAAAAAAATCAGCTGACTTGGGTATGAAGTTTTGTTTAGTCTGGCACAAGACCACCAAGTCGTTTGGTTTACAGGACAAAAAAAAACGGTCAGTCATCATAAGTATTGAGTCATTGACCAGGGTCAATGATGGTCAGTGACAACATTAACAAGATCAACATTTTTTTTCCGTCTGTATATAAAATAAATCACATTGATTATTATTGATATTTTCTAGTTTTCTTATGACTATTTGAGTATGGAGACAAAAAAATAAAATAAAATAAAATAAAAATAAACTAACAAAAACCAACCGTGAACATTTCTCATTTAGTCTTTTGCGCAATATCAATCTTTTTCTTTTCTTTTTTTTTTTAATTCAGACATTGCTGCTAAAAAAAAAAAAAGTAAAATAAAATCTCTTGGTGTACTGTAGCTTTTTTGTTTTTAAACAAAAAAATAATATCCATAAATTCTAAAGATAAAAATAATTTTCATTTTTACTGTTGTCCATGTTATTGTTTAAATTTATGTTAATATATTGAATAAAAATTATTTATCATAGAATAAATTCTTAAATAAAAAGGAATTCAAGATTTTTGTCATCAATTTTTTTCACTCGACATAATTTATGTAAAAGGGTCGCTTGTCACTAATTCTTCTTCTTCATCATCTTCTTCTTCTTCCATGTATTCTGTCTGTTTTTCATTTTCAATATCGCTTTTACCGTTAGTGCTAACATTCTCACAAAGTTCATTACTCAAATTCTGCAACCCAAGATCCTTTTTAATGTAACGCATCATTGTGGTCCTCGGTATTCCTAATGCTAGGGACCGCTTCCTTGTTGACTGTCCAGGAGAATGTTGCAAAGAAGCAGCCACTCCAGCGCACATGTCTTGTCGTTTCATTTTACGACCCGTCCGTGGTTTATCTAGTACACTTCCCAAAGTAAACAATTTCTTCTCCCAACGTAATATAGTGATTTTAGGCGGTGCCGGAATGCCAAACCTCTCCTCAAAACGTTTACGAATTGTGGACATTTTCTCTTTGGTATATGGTCGTTCGTGTGCCCATGTACTAACTACTGCTCGCTGTTCAACTGTGTACTCATTCGTACGGGCAACGATGGGGAATTGAATATTATTGGCATCAGTACGACTTTTGTTTGTTTTCTTACCTTTCATTTTATTTCCCTTTCTTCGTCCTGTCATCATAAAGAAAATGTCATGCATCAAATTGAAAGGAAAACATCATCGCCACACTAATAAACATATGCATCAAGCATGACTATTGAGTTGGCTACTTTATTTATTGACCAATCAGAACACCTGCTACCGGTGGGCTTCCTAATTTTCTGTGATAGTAAGAGTGGGATACCGGATGAAATTATTTAAATATGAGCCAATGAAAATCATCGATAGAAACGCAGTTCTTGTTTCGCAATCGTCGATCCCGTATTTTTGCTTACGAAGATTTTTGTTCCGTGTACAATATTACTACTGTTCAAAGTCTATCAGGACTTTTATGTTTTCTCCTCTCCACATCAGCGATCCCCGTAGTTTTAAAGGGGAAGAAGTTTAGTATTATTTTGGGGGAAATACATAATGTCAGCAGCGAAGCCTATTTCGTGTGCTGTGGAACAGCGGTGCATCATAAAGTTCTTAGCAAAAGAACAAGTTAAGCCGATCGAAATCTACAAAAGGTTGCTAATCCAATTTGGAGATGTGTGCTTGGCTAAGAGTAATGTTTACACCTGGATAGAAAGATTTAAGAATGGTCGAAAATCTGTTATGGATGATGAACGTAATCATATGCAAGCAAATGCTGTGACCCCACAAAATATTATTCGAGCGGAGAAACTCATCAAAACGAACCCTAGGATAAGTGTACGCGACCTTGCATCCGATATGGGTATCAGTGTGGGCAGCATACATAATATACTCCGAAAGAAACTTAAACTTACCAAATTAGATGACAGGTGGGTTCAACTGGAAAACAAAGAGAAAAATGTCAAACAAGAATTGGTCGATAAAAAGAAAAATTGTAACTGTTCTAAAAAGTCACAAAGTCGGAGGAAAAGTCCGAATTATAAGCGACAGACAAGTGCCAAAAGTTCAAAAATTGAACCACCCGCTCCACCGTCCACTCCACTACCAACATCAACAACAACGACAGAAGAAAAACAAACTCAACCATTAACATTGACAAACGACAATGAAATCATCAATGAAAATTAAACCTCAACGAAACAAACAAAACAAAATCATTCAGACAGATTCTGAATTATAAACTTTTTTGGTATCTGCCCACCAGATAATCTTTTTTAGTCTAAGCAAAAACAAACAAAACCTTTTTTTTTTCTTTCCATCTTCATTTCTTTTTTCCATTTTTTTTAGCCTAATAAAAAAGTCAAGTTCAAAGTCCAAAATAGGAAAATATGTTTCAGAGATTTTTAAGCAAATAATTTTTAAAAAAATACTTTTATATTTCTAAATGCATTTTTATTTCTAATTAATGAAAATTAAATTAATTAGCTTTTTCATTTTTTTTTTTTTTTTTGCAATACAGCACCGAAAACAAAAACTTTTTTTTTGCCCCAAAGAAAGATAGTGAATTTTGCATTAGTATATTATTTTTTATTATTTCTAGGACCTCCTTGACCCCCATAACCACATAGCGAAATAAAATGCAACCATTTTTTTCTCAGTTCCGTCCTACTGATCGAAATCGAACCCGCGCCCACTTTGGATAGGAAGAAAAGAAAGCCCTAACATCGGCAACTTCAATTTAAAAATACGTTCATAAAGGCCATTTTAAGGGCCACAAAATAACCATTGTCGATTATTAAAGAAAGAAGTTGTTTATTATTCTTCATGATTTTAAATATTTTATTTTTTTCTCTCTCATATTGTGATTTTCTGAATCGGATTTTAAAAAATCGTTTTCCAGATTAAGCAGAACCTCCAAACATTTTTTTCATAATTTAAGAAAAAAAAATAGTTCCCATATTTTTTTTTTTTTTTTTTTTTTTTTTTTACAAAATTTACATCCTTTATAAAGTTTAAACATTGATTTTTATCGATTTTTAATTTTTTTTTTTCTTTCTTTAGAAACCAAATCAATACTCAAACACAATATAAAACTAATATTATTTTTTTAAAATAATGCATGTATTTTTGAAAGCTGAAACATGGCAAAATAAAAATTTGTCATTTTTATGCGTCGGTGTATTAATCGAATTGAAGTTATCTACATTAACAAAACAAAAGTATGTGTTATTTTTGGTAAGTTTTATTGAAAAGTAACAGGGTCAAGGTAAAAATAAATTTATATATTTTTCAAGGAAAACTGAACATAGCTTTTTTACACTTTAGATACTTTTTTTTTACGACTATGAATCAATAGGGCACTTTTTTATTGTTTGTCTGCAAGATCAAAACTGACAGTGCGCATAGAAAACTTTCCGTCGTCCTCATATTCTTCTCAGGAACTTATGATCTGCACTGGTTTTTATGGTTTCCCATTTTCTGCAATAATAACCGAGTCGTGAACTCTTTCCATTACAAAATTAATCATTTCTCGTTCAAACAATTCTTTTTACACCACAGAAAAACTTACTTTTCCTTGGCTGACAATAATTCTAATGATGCATAATAACTGTCTAAATCTACATGTGAATATTTTTTGTTTTTTTTAAGACGGTCATTACAGGATAAAAGGCAACCACACTCAACCTCCAATACATAATGAGGAAAGATAGATTAAAAAGAATTTGACACTCACAGGACATGTTGTCCCAATTGCCTTCAATATATCCTGTGAGTGTCAAATTCTCCAATCCCTCTTTCCTCATTATATGCCCAAGAAGTTTAACTGTCTCTTTCTGATTCGAAGTGTCCTTTTTGTTTCCACTTTTTAAAACTTCTTTGTTGCTTACATGTTCTTCTGTTCATGATATACTCACCCTTCTTCTGTATATCTCTGTTGTCTCCAGTCTATTCTTGACTTACGACCACATCACGTTGAAACATCGATTCCCGTACGATCACCAAAATTAAGCAACGTCGAACCTGGTTTTGCATTGATGAGTGACTGTCTGCCATGGGAATACCAGGTGCTGTAAGCTTGGATTTTTAATGGATAAGGGTTCGGAATTTTTACTCAGAGAGCTGAGTTCCAATTCTAGTTGGGTTCGTTATATTCATTTACGCGCAAATACCCTTGTGAAAGGTATGAATCTACTTCTTCTCGCCCAGCTATGGGTTAATTAGTAAGTTTTAAATCATTATTACCCCCCCCCCCAAAAAAAAAATTCTTATATTCTAAAAATACTTTCTGGCTTTAAATAGCCAGCAAAAGGTTGATAAGGCGTAAAAACAAATCAATCAAGTTTATTCATCAGTGAGGAAATTGTCCAGCATTCACTGCCATAAGACTAGGATTGATAGCAGTTCATCACTCTTTTTTCTTTGTTTCTAATGACATTTTACTGTTCCTTAATACTTCGTTTACCTAAATAGCTTTAAAATCGATAAAGTAAAACGTTCATATTTTTTTACCAATCTATACTAAGATCATTAGTTACCAATAGTTTTAAATCGTAAATCTTTTTTCTTATGTGTTAAAACACTAAATTGAAACAAAAGTGTGTTCAAGTTAATGCACAGGTAATGGGAGATAATTCCGACTTGAAAATAAGCTCGCTTTAAAAACAAAAAAGGAATCGACCGTAGTCAGATCATCGAGTCAATGATGCGAACGATTCTTTCCTTAGCTGCATAGTATGTGCTTCGCCAGGGCTACGTACAAAACAATTGAAAAAAAAAAAAAGAAGATATTTCACTATCTGGCCTTCATGGATTTTATAACTCAAAATAACATTTTTTATTCACTCGCTTCTAAACTTCATTGCCAATTTAATATCTTTAGATCTACACTACACAGTATTTTATTTTTAGCTGAAATATCTAAAATAATTTTACAAAAGTTCCTAAAACAAGAGTAAAAAATAAAACTCATAAAATTCATATAATTTCTTAAAATTGAAAAAAAATAATTGTATTACTTAAAGCTTTAAATTATAACATTTATAAACTTTGCCATTATCATTAAGGGATGTATGGGTGCCATAATGGATATTGCAGCATAAAATGGTATTAGTGAGCTGAGTTTAAAATTTTGGTTAGTCTGTTTCATAGGAATTAATTTTTCTCTTTTTATCTCTAGCTAGGGATAAAATAGCAGGGTAGACTGGGCTCTCTAACACTGGGTGACAATCAGTCTAGAAAGAAAAACTCTAAATTCCAAACTGTGGAGAAGGCGTTGATAAACCACTCCACTGTATTTCCTTAGAATGCTTAGCAATTCAAAGATAATAAAGAAGAGGAGGCTGTAGAGAGTCATGATCATCTATTCCTGAAGAGACATGGCATTTAAAAAAAAGATTATCATTAATTTTCAAGATAAAATTTTTGGCAAGAGAAAAAAAGTACAAAATAAAAATGTTTCTATCTAAATATTAAATATAACATATTACAACATTCAAATTTCCTTTTTAACCAAATGTGGACCAACATCATTAATTACCAAATTTCTACATTATATTTTTCTCCACTTTCCTCTTAAATCGGTGGTTCCCAAACAGTGCACCCCATAGGTGCAGCAGAAGAGGATAGTGAGTGAGGCAGAATGATTGAAACAGTTTCAAAAATTCATATACCAAAAATAAATGATTTCAACATTTAAAATATTATGGATTATTTTAAATTGCATGCATGAGTCCCAGTATAAATAATTATTGACTGATTTTATCAGTGATATTTTTGCATTATAGAATATAGTAACTAGGCTCCGCAAATTAGAGGAGAGAGTTAACATTAACAATGATAATGTTCTGACATCGAATCGCTCTCTGTTTGATATTTTTAAATGTAATGGCCAGTTAGATAAACCCAGTCTGTACAGAGTTTTGGGAGAGATGCCACAAAGAGAAGATATTTTCCTGATGTGTGGGTAAAACACAGCTTCTTGCAACATAATATACTGAACTTATGACTAAAGACTACTTTGTGTAACAACTACTAGCTTTCCTTTCCAAGATCAGAGAGAAGGCATGCAACATATTTCTACACTTTGTTAGCATGTTCTCTTTCTAGAAAATAAAACCTTCATTAACATTTTTCAGATGTCTCTCAAGCCATCATTATTTATTTTAAATGTCTGGATAAATATCTATACCAATGACAGATACTACTGAGGCCACCCACATATATTTGATAAACATGACAATAGCATTACTATACCCACAATATATTAATACTTATGAGACACGGTCTTACTTGTGAGTTGACTTGGTCATGCATTGTGTCAGTTCAGTCGCTTTGGCCATAAAAGGGAACAAAAAAATGGAGGTCAAGTGTTAATGTGTTGTCATCTGGCGAGGCTAATTATTTTTCATACCAAATTATTTCCTACCCTTTGACATGTTCATAAATTATAGCTGAGTCAATGGCAAATATTTTTGTAATGTACATTAAGACATGTTTTCTGAGAAAATAATACCTAAATCATCTTCAATCTAACAATTCAGAATTTTAGAAAGAACAAATGTTTTCTTAAAATTCTGATCAATAATGAAAACAGTTTAAAAATGAGACATTGATTTTAAAATATGAAAATATTAAGTTTATTGATTCATCTTTCTTTTTTATCATTTACCTGTCCGGTCCTCAATATTAACATTCTTTTCTTCTGAAATAGTTTAGAACAAAAGTGGAATAAAGATCTGGAAATAGAATTTTCCTTTGTTATGCTAACATCCAAATGTTACTAGTTAAATAAGGAAAAATATTTTCCACATAATATAATCTAAAGAAGCTTGAAGAGTATATTGATAACTATAAAAATAATAATACAAAAATTGTCTGAAAAAGATTTAGGATAAGATTTTTCATATTGAAAAAACTTCTTACCAAGAAAATAATATGACATAAATTAGTTATTTATTTCTTTTACACAAATTCTACGTAATGCATGAGCTTTTAGATGGATTTCAATTCCGGAAAGAAAGAAAGGAGTCTTTTAAAATAAAATGTTTGTTTTGTTTTTTCATCTTTCCTAATGTCAACAAGCTTCATTAAACAGGTAGATAGACAGAAGAGGAAGAAAAGAAAAAGAATACAAGAATTTCATTGGTCGATAAAACAATATCGAGCCACGTGATCTGTCACGTGATGCATTAGCTCGTGTTAATGTTCTAAATGGTGTTCTTCGTGAATTTTCCAATCTATTTACTAACCGGGGAATTATTTTAAAAAAAAAAAAAAGAGAGAGAGAAAATAAAGCATAAATCTGGCATTATGTCGGTAGCAAGAACTAACAAAGAAGGGAAAGAAACAACGAAAGGTGGCGCGAAACGTCACCGTAAAGCTTTATTAACAGAACTCGCCGGGATCATCAACACTTACGAAAAGTCAGTAGCATTTTTACGTTCACGGAAATGTCTACAAAGTACACCGCCTTTGTGTCCCATTTGCAATGAAGATATGACTGAAATTCGTTTCAAACGTTTCGTTCACGATGAAACGATCTGGCGATGTTCCCAGCACAGGTCCAAAAAAGTCAGCATCAGGACGAAATCTTTCTTCTTAAATTCGAACCTTTCCCTGCCAAATATAATTTCTATTATTTGGTGTTGGGCTTTTGCCATGCCAATTCATTACGTGACTGAAATTACTGGCGTGTCCCAATCGTCTGTGATACAATGGAATCGAAATTTACGGGATATCTGCGCTTGGTGGTTGAAAGAAAACCCGCAAAAGTTAGGAGGTGTGGGTAGAATTGTTCAGATAGATGAATATAACTTGGGACATGTCTCGGAACGGTGGGTGTTTGGTGGAGTAGATTTAACAACAGGGAAAGGATTTCTTGAAATGATTCAGGACAGAAGCCAACATACATTATTACGGATTGTAGAAGAGAAAATTCTTCCAGGAACAGAAATTCATTCTGATGGTCTCTCTGCATACAATGGTATCGGTGCTATACCGGTAATCCCACCTTACTCTCACAAGATTATTAATAAACACAGTCTTGTCGACCCGGCCACCGGGGTGAACACTAACAACATTAAATGTTTATGGAAAAACGCAAAGGTTAAATTTAAAAGTATGTGTGGAGTTCAGACTTCGATGGCAGGGTCACATTTATCCGAATTTATTTGGCATCAGTATCATGGGAAAGACACTGATGCATTTAAAAATATTTTACATCAAATTAGTCAACGGCACCCTACACAATAATAAAAACATGTTTTATATACGATTTCGACTTTTTAATTTCAATTTTATTTTATTTGGTCATTAATTTCGCTCTTGGGCAAATACGAACAGAAAAGAAAGAGTGTTAAAATAAAAAAAATTAAAAAGTAGTTTTATGCATTTTTACTCCAAGAAAGAAATTAATTTCACATTTTCGTTTCGTAAAACAAAAAGCGATCAGTTAAAAAAATTCAAGCTTTTAAAAGTAAACAAATATTCTACTAAAATTAAAAAATCGTAAAAAAAAAAAAAAAAAAAAAAAAAAAGTATAGTTTTTTCTTTTGCTTATTTATACACTTTTAATGAAGTGAAATCATGATCGTTTTTATTTGAGAACCTTTTTAAATCCTCGTCGATGTGTCTAAAGTTTAGAGAGACACGAGGAAAACAAAATTAACTGTAGTTTAAAGTTTATACTCTAAACTACAAACAGTTAATTTTGTTTTCACTAAAGTGAAATTACTTTTAAAATTCTTTCTCTTAAAATAAAAAATATTGTTATTTTATCTTAAAAACCAGGGGATAAACAAAAATGATCATAAATTCGCCAAACAAAAATGCTATATCTTTACATCTCAAATTTTTAGTTTTACACTCAAACCAAATGGGAATGTTGAATAATAGAAAAAAAATTCTATTTTTTTTTTGTTATTTCAAATCATAAATGTGTTTTAGCAAAGCTTACTCTTACGTTTAAAATTAACTATAATTATAATAATTAAGTGCAGTAATTTTTTTAAAAAGTAGGTTTAAGTTTACCTCTGTTCTGTAAATTAATACATTTTTAATTTTACATATACACTTCATAAATGTAACATGGGACAGAGATAAAGTAAGTAATATTCATTAATTTTTGTTTATTACACTTTTGAAATTTAACATGAACTGCCTAACAGTGTGGACTTTCGCATTTTTGTGAATTAAACAAAAAAAAGATCTACAAATCATTGATTTGTAATTAAAGCAATTCTTTGTATATTTTTTTTTATTTAGTTGACCTGTGATAGCACAAAGGTTTTGGAAATTACAAAATTCTCAGCTACGCCTCACAGCCTCCGTCAGTGCTTGATAGTGAGTTTCTGTTTATTCCTTAGTTTTTTTTATTTCAACAAAAAGACGTGTATTGAGCTAGAAATCCGAGAAAAATGAAGTGTTATTATTCGGGTTCACGTTTATATTTAAAAATACAAAGAAATCTGACATATTTAGTTTTAATTTAAACCTTAAAAGTCAAACACTTATTTTTGCAAAAAAATTTTTTAAATGAGTGAATGACGACAAATCTTTGTGCTTGGCTTTTGATCCCACATTTAAAAATGTCATTTAATTCATTTATAATTCCACTTTGAAAATCTTTTTTGTAATGTAAATTGTAAAAGTAACCTTTGGTATTTGATAATCAGATTGTAATGTTTACAAACAAAAACGATTTCCTTTGCTAAAAAGTGGATTGCAATGTTTCCAAGGGCGGTAACTCTTGATAAGCTTGCGCCGGCAAATTCTATTGTTTGGAATTTTTAATCCAATTGAATTTCATAAATTTCTCCATAACTAAATCGTATTCTTAACAAAAGCGAAATATGTTGTAATTACTAAAACTTTTGCCTTATTTAAAAAAAAAAAAAAAAAAACAAGGTTTACAAATAATGTAATTTTACAGAAGTAACTGAATATCTTGAAAACAATACTTTTAGTTTTGAAAATCGCCTTTTTTCTTATTTTAGGAAAATGAATATTTACAATTGTCTTGAAATATTGTGCAATCCAATTTGTTCTCCTTTCAACATAAGATTTGATTTTTTTTTTTTACGGGATTAAGTAGCAAGAATGGGGCACAATGGTCTCATTCTCTTTTTTCTATTTTCCGCTTTGACTTGTAACTGTCGTAACAGTATCGTTAATATTTTATTGGAAAGGATACAGATTCACAATTAGAAATTTCGATATTTGGAGATGAAAAATGTACAAATGCTTTTTTATGCCAAATGTGTACCGGATTGACTATGACAACAATCTTTTCCTTATTGTTTCATAAAAAAAAGAGGCACTATCATTTTTGGTGAACTCTTAAAGTTGCCAACTGTGTCAAGTTAAAAGGATATAAAGAAAAATATATAAATACCTATTTTTGATTTAATTCTTGTATAAGGATAGAATTGAAAATAACATTTTTTTTTACCTTCCCAATTCAACAAAGGACACAGACAGAAAGAGATAAATAAAAGAATGCCCTTTTAAAAAAAATAAAAAGGGATGGTTGGTAATGGTACAGAAAACGAAACCCTACCAGTGATGAATATTTCCACTTAAATCATGTAACTAACTTTACAAAATAAACATGGATTCAAAAAAAATATTTCTATAATGAATGTAATTCATTTAGCATATTATTTAAAAAACAATCAATTATTTACATATGGTCAAAAATCCGGTTTCTTGTGGATAAGAAAAAAAAACTTTTATAGAGGAAATGTGTACTTTCATTTTATTTTTAATAAAATACGTAATATTTTAATTTAATAAAAATGGAATGAATCATATTTTATTTATATTAATTAAATAATATTTTAATAAATTAGTTTATTAAAGTGTTACTTATTTTATCATTATCGGATAATTTAATGAATGTTTATTATTACTTTTCTCCAGCTGAAAATAAATTTATAAATTAATAATACCAAAGGGAGGGAATAATGTACGTAGTTTTTTTACTCCATTAGCATCAGGTAAATTTTACTGACCTTGGTCATGCTAAAAACAAATTCTGAAATTTTAGCCCCTATTTCATGCTTAAAATGTGACCCTAATGAGAATTAAAAATTTCCATTATTTCTCGTAAGTTGATTGGAGAGGTTTGTTTATTTTACAATGATATATTCACCATGTACAATGCCTGATGGTCATTCGAGTTGGAGTAAGACTAAGAGGCGCAACTTATGCGAATACGTGTAGAAGATAATGGTTAATCTTAGACTTGAACAGGTTAAGATTGTAGTGAGTGGAAAAGCAACCATTTGGGAGTCGGTTCCACAAGGCATTGGTTCGTAGGAAGAAGCTGCTCGAGTGGAACTTACATCTCATCAAAGGAATGCGAAGGGAATTAAGGTGGTTCGCTACAATGTGCGTGACATGACAGACCTTAGTCGTGAAAGTTTAGGACTGGTGGAACTAAGAAGTGTAGTTCCTAAACACTACATGGAAATAGCGAAATGCTCATAACATGTCGTTTGTGGGAAAGGGGTCGGAGGGTAGAAAATAATTAATCTAGAAGGACGTTTTTAAACTCTATCGAGAGTGGAAAGTGAAAGGTAGGCAGCCTCTGTCCATATATGGCAGCAATACTCCATTTTCGGCCTGATCTGGCTCTTGTAAAGTTAGAGGATAGCAGGAGGAGTCAGGTACATGCTGGGGCGGTACAATCTGAGCCTTGCCATCCTTATAAGTTTCATGCTTAAAAAAGTGTATTTACCTATTCCAGAACTTGCTTGTAGACCAATATTTGCTTATCACTGAGTCAACTAAATGCGTAAAGACTCAAATATAAACAACTAATAACCTTTTTAGCATCAGGTAATTTTAACTGAACTTGGTCATACTTAGCAAATTATTTTGAGTTTTATTTCATACTTAAAATGAGACTTAGAAATTTCAGCTGTTTTCCATAAGTTGTTTTAAAAAATCGGAGCCGCGCTCTTCATGTTTAAAATATACTTAATTTTTGGACTGAACCAAGACTTTTCATGCTTATAAGGTGTTGTTGAATTTAAAAGGTTGTGTGTTGATGTATTTTGTAAGTGGCTGCGTGTTTTCAAGCAAATAATTAAAAAAAGAATACAAAACTTTATTTTCAACCACGGACTGTTGTTTTTATATATAAAATGTAATGAAACAAAGTTCTTAATGTCTCTTGGATATGTCTATTTTCCCGTTGGTCCACGAGTTATGGTAAGTAAGTATAAGCATTGTATTAATATTCGACCTCAAGCCAACCTTACGCAGAGTTGGAACGACCAAAGGAAAGGTTTAAGCATATTTATGGGATATCCGTTTTTTTGTTTTTGTTTTTTTTTGGGGGGAGGCAGAAGTTAGAGTGAATATAAGCATCATTACAATAGTCACGCTCGAGTCAGCCTTGCATTGAGTTGGAAGAAACAAAGAGAAAGTTTGACTTACTTCATAGACGGAGGTTTTTGCAAGACACGTGCGAGCGCCATGCGGTGGAAAGTGAAAAGAGAGTTCAGTTGTCAGTGAACCGGGGAAAACTAACATTCACCAGTGGTAATGTAATTGTCACGTGGTTCTACATTTTGGAGCAAAAAGTAGAATGTTTATTTAAAAAATACAAACTGTTGTGTGGTACAAGGCCGAGCGGTGATAAAGGCTGCTCAACATTCTGTATCTTACACTTAGCTCATCTGATTCACAAACCATCCACTCAATCACCACAAGAACCTATCTTCTCCATCCAATCCAACATGCACCAGCTTACCACATTTTCGCAAGGGACTTAATGAAACAAACATGATAAACATTTCTTAATACGTACAAATACTTTTTTTGCAAAAATACATAAAAATTTACACATGAGATGAATAAGGTGGAGGTGAACCCAATAATCCACCTAAAACAAAGCAAAATATTCAAAGGAAAATAAAAACTATTAGTATGGACCCGTCCAACCCACAAAAATAAGAGTAGACGCTGTATTCTGCCGATGGCGGGGAAGGACAAATCAATTAAGGAGTGGGAAATATATAGGCTGATTCAAACAAGATAAAAAGCGAGGATAAAAAAATTGAGGAGATCGGAAATCTTGACACAAAAGAGGACGATGGGTGCAGGCTGGGAACAACAGTCACTCACATTAACTAGACGAACAAAAGTCGACTAGCTTAACCAGGGGTTGAGTCTCCGCCAGGAATCAATCTCGTTGTGACTTTCGGTAACTAACAAAGGAAATCAAGACTGGTCCGATTCATGCGGACCAAGCTTGCAACTCGTACCCACCTGAAATCTGCTGAAAGGAAACGGTTTCTATCAGTTCTGATCTTCAACCTGAGCTAATGCCCAAAAAATCCAGTCAGATAATGATGAGAATAATATTCGTCTCGTAAGATTCTCTCCATTTGCGTCACCCGCACCATCATTCTTACCACGTCTATCAGCATGAGAAACACCAACCGTTTCAATCCGGATCACGAGGGCGACACATTGTCGCATATGTACACGAGATCGATGAACACAAGATGTTCGGGATCGATACGAGCCGTCAACTCGCAGATATGGTCCCAAAACTGTTACTGTCACCCGGAGCACAAAGTTTCCAGGGGCAATGCCCGCTTTACTTATTACTGGGGAGACATCACGCCAAGTCCAAATTTGAAAAGAAAGCTCCCCGATGATAACCCTGTGTAAAGTTAACCTGTTCATCTGGATGCCCATGTACTCAGTCTACAACCTCACGGATTTAGTGGTGAGGATAATCCCGGCCAACCCCTTCTTCTGACACCAGCAGGATGTCCCGCA
Organism: Acanthosepion lycidas; assembly: GCA_963932145.1. Lineage (NCBI taxonomy): Eukaryota > Metazoa > Mollusca > Cephalopoda > Sepiida > Sepiidae > Acanthosepion > Acanthosepion lycidas. The sequence goes on from OZ010613.1 coordinate 1,052,352, forward strand.
TGGCATTACTACACTTTACCAACATCTTGGCTGCAATGTTCAGTGTTTTCAAAGCTTAATCCATTGTTTTCCTGCTAACACCAATCAACTTTCGAGTTTTTACATCTGCGGTTAGCAGGGAGGTAGTTCTAACGGCCACCACTTTCAGGACCAACGGTATTGTTAAGAGTTCGTTCCCCGAGATGTACTCTCGGTATTTGTCCTGCATTTCCACATAGTGTTGGTCATTCTCCCCGCCCCCTTTTTTTGTTGAGTGTGTGGGGGGTGCTATCAGAGGCCCAATCTCAACGAGTCACTCACGTGAAAGGTAAGCATCAGTCATGCCGATGGACGGTAGGAAAGGGACTTGCAGATGATTTACTTTCTTTATTGAATGAAATACAATAAAATCTTTGGTATAACTTGTATTTATCATGTGATAGTTCCAAAGATATTTCATCAATCAGAGAAAACTAAAACCCTATTTTTCTCGAGCCTACTTTCAGGAAAATAATCTTATAAAACCCCATAAATTTCGACATTCAAAAGAAGAGATGCGACTGTCTCAAAGCCATTCAAACATAAGAAAGGGCATGATTACATAGCTTTTTTCCTCCCACACCCCAGCGCGTGCTAAAAGAAACATGTATCGGTGTTTTCAAACGAATCCTCTTCAACAACAGCATTGATTCGACAAGGATCAAAGTATTTTCTTAAATACATCTTTTTACGGTGGACTAACTACTTAAAAGTCTTTTCTAAGTCTTATATTTTTCTGTGGACCAACTACCCAAAGACTTTAATTCAACTAAAGACTATTCTTACTCCATTTTGACTTTTTGAATTCATGTACATATGTTTGTAAATATTAGGTTGATGCAAAAATAATGACGTAATAGTGTCGTTTTTTGACATTTTTTAACGTCAAAAATGACATTATTACGTCATTATTTTTGCACCAACCTAATACAAATGATTTATTTAAGAGGTGTACTTATTTTTTATTTTATTATTGCTTGGAATTCGGATTTTTAATATAAAAAACCTGGACGGCATAATTTTCTTAAGTATTTATAAATAGCATTTTGCATTTATTTTCAAACAGTTTTCAATCTTAAAAAGAAGCAAAAATAAACATATCATTTGGGGCATTCCATGTTGCATTAGAAAATTTCCTATTTCCTTGACATTAAACTAAAATTCCCTGGATTTTCTTTAAAGAAAAGTGAGTGGGGGGTATTTTTTTAATTCCTTGGTCAATTACCTGGGCGTTATTATAGACGATAGCATTTTTATTTTTTCTGAAGTTTTTTTTTTTTAATTATTAATTTACATCAATAGACTTTATTGCAACTATTTATTTTAATCATTTCACCACCCCCAAGCAAGGCGATAAAGCCACTAAGGAGTTACTAAGTGTGAGAGTATATAAAAAAAACACACTATTAAGGAGAGAGAACAATAAAAGAACAAAAATTAAGAAGACAGAAGATAACTACTGATATTGCATTTAAATTTTTAGAAGATCAAATTTGACTGGGAAGCAAGAGGCAGGAAGAGAATTTCATACGCTAGAAGAAACTAGTAGCTTACGGTTCTAGTTAGCCATTTTAACTGTTAAATAATGATACCTTGTCGCCAATCTAAGCTATCAGAATAATTACCATGAAAGTATTTATAGAATAGGCACAGGGAAGCTACGTTACACCGGTGGGAAAGTGACAGGTCAGGACCAATAACATTGCATATTCTGCTTTGGATTTTATCAAGAATCTCTAAATATATAACAGGAACACCAGACCAGATGTGCTAGCAATATTCAAAGCAAGGAAGAAATGGTAGACTTATAAATATATAAAATAGATTACCGGAAAATAAATAAATAAATAAGTGGTTTCAAGTAATTCTGCAAAAAACAGCAGCAAATCAATTTAAATCTTCTGGTAAGAAATAACCCCATGAAAAAAAAAAAAAAAAAAAACTACGACCAACGTGAACTTTCCACTGACATCGCTATTATTTTAACTACCTTCACTCCTTTATCATTTACCAGTTTATGAAGAAATAAATATGAAAACATTTTTTTATTCCGAAATATATAAACTAACACTAAACTATTAAAATATGTGAACCAACTATAAAGAAATCCTTGTTATTTACAATTTTATAAAGTTCGAATCAACTGACATTTGACAATTAGTCAATGTTTTACAAACCATTCCAATAAACAGTATAGTGTAAATAAACACTCTGATAAATAAAGTTTATTATTTTTGTTATCAATTCTCAAGAACATAGAAAATGTATTATTTCATTTTCATGTTTTTAGGGTCATTTCTAATCATCGAATTCTAAAACGATAAACATTGCCGAGGAGTGAAGGTAGTTAAAATAATAGCGGTGTCAATGGAAAAAACGTCCTTTTGACACTACGTCTTTTTTGCTGGCACGAAAGTTCAGGTTTGCCAAAATGGCAATGGCAACAACTTACATTTCTAAAAAAATAAAAAAATAATAATAATTCACACTAAATATGGCGTTTGTCACAGAGCGTCATTTAAACATAATCCCTTATTACTGGTTTAAATTAGATGTTTAGATCTGAAATGGAATCAATTACAACAGATAAAGTTTCGAACATCGTAAAAAAGAATGACTATAAAAAATAAAAATGTTCTTAGCCCTGACCTCTTGAAAAAACGCTTATGTGCTATTCAGTTAGTATAATTGGTGAGAGCCAGTGCATTTGACAAAATTCTACAAGCAGAAGGAGACGGACATCAGTCTGCACTTCACTGCTAGTGATGGATGCTCGAAAGTTTGTTGTAGTGGGCGAGACGGCTGGCTTCAGTAGTAATTTTCTCAGAGATCGTTGACAGCGGTGGACATGGCTTTACCGGAGACGCCAGTATCAGGTTGAACTAACCAACTTAATTTTTTCATTATTGGCACAGACAGCTTCGGCTTTCCAAACTCCTCAGTTGCTTACAAGTGATATCACGCCATTATTTATTTTAAATAGTCAAGCTCTAGATTCCCCAAAAAGTGGAGTGGACCCACGTCGCAACAGAACGTGACACAAAATCAGTTAGTGGGTTTACCGGCAATACGGTGGAAAAATTGCTCAACACTTCCCCTTTAAGTAATGATCCCAAAACCCCTCCCGAAAGGGGCTTGAGCATAATATATTTTTAAACTTTTCTGACAAAAAAGTTTTTTTCAGCGTGTCCACGTCGCAACCGAATGTGACAAAAGGTCAGTTTAAAGTAAGTTTAAAACAGCAATACAGTGCAAAAATTGTCCAAGACCCGTCAGCACTTTTCCCTTTTGGGATGCCTCGGATGTCGGGCAATAAACCCAGCTTCCTTCCGAAGAACCCTGGGGTTTGAGTTTATTAATATTTTTTAAACTTTCCTCGCGAATGTGCCATGGAATTTTGAAGTGGCGAGTGGATATCATATTTATTGTATATAATACAAGTGTGGCACAAGGCCTAAAAGGGAGTAGGGCTGAGACTTGTCGACACTAACTATCCTAGTTCTAACTAATCAGAGTCACGACCTATTAATTCTTTACAATTTGCTCATTCACCACAAAAACACATCCGTCATCATTCAATACGACATCATAGTTATTTATTGCTTCAAATGAAACAATTGTGGTACTGTAACGATAGATATTCGCACTTACCTGATCCAAAGTGCCCGTGGTGCCTGGCCTGGCCTGGCCTGCCTAACCACCATTTACGAGAGGTTCAAGGCGCATGCATGATATTCAGCGTTTGGGGATCGGCCATCTTGAATATACGAGAACGATCATCCGCTGGAAAAAAGGCGGGATACAACGGTGGTAAAGGGTAGAGACAAAAATTGGAAGTGAAAGCGAGCAGACATGAGATTTCGGTGTTGTAAAGACTGCTATTCGTTAACACGACTACAGAAACTAAATAACAGGCACAAGGCCAAGGGGGTGAGGTAAGGCTGGTCAACATTTTCTATCCTAGACCTAGCTAATCAGATTCACAATCCATGCATTCTTTACAATTTTCTCATTCACCACAAAAACTCATCCGTCACCATCCAATACTACATATACCGCACACACACAAGAGGGATGATATGGTTAATTTAATTCTGTGATAACAGAATATGTGCCACAAGGCCGAAAAGTGGAGGGGGAGAAAAGGTTGGTCTTTTGTCTTAAGCTAGCCACAAACCGCTGACACAATCATACTAAAGAGGGAGGGATGATATTTGTGAGAAAATATTATCTGGCAAGCAATAAAGTCTGTGAGCTGGCAGAGACGAGGGAGCGGCTCATGTTCTCGTCTTTGATTAGTCGAAAAGTGAAAAGGATTTGCATAAATGTTTTTTTTTTAAAAAAAAAAAAAAAAGAAAAAAGGTAGCCAACAGTTCAGGCGTTGCGTACCTTTCTTTTTGTCGAGATGTCTGCACGTGGCAAGGGGGGTAAAGTTAAAGGAAAGAGCAAGACCCGCTCATCTCGTTCCGGACTTCAGTTCCCAGTCGGCCGTATCCACCGTCTCCTCCGTAAAGGTAACTATGCCCAGCGTGTTGGTACTGGTGCGCCCGTCTACTTGGCTGCAGTCATGGAATATTTGGCCGCTGAGGTTCTGGAGTTGGCAGGAAATGCCGCCAGAGACAACAAGAAATCCAGAATCATTCCCCGTCACTTGCAGTTGGCCATACGTAACGACGAAGAATTGAATAAACTGTTGTCCGGAGTGACCATTGCCCAGGGTGGTGTCTTGCCCAACATCCAGACTGTTCTTTTGCCAAAAAAGTCTCAGAAACCGGTTAAGTAAACTTCAATCTCTACAAAGTAAAAATCAAACTCTTTTAAAGTCACTGAACTTTCTTTCGACTTGAATTCAGATGCCAAATTCGGAATCTAGCAATCTTTCTATATATGACTTTACATGTTCTTTTATTTTTACTTAAACAAAAACTGTTTCTTAACTTTCATTTTCTTCGCTGCTACTTCTGACAAAAAGTCAATTTTTAATTTTTTTTTTTTTTTTTTTCTTCCGTCTCTTTCGACCCCACTAAAAACTTTAATCGTGAAATTAATCAGTCAAGAACTCTGTGGTCACCACCCACAAATAAAATATTTATTTTGAACTTTGACTTCCGCATGCAACTTCAATGTCTTGCATAGTTAGTTTCCTTTTTCTTTTTTTTATTATTGATGCTTTTGAAGTGCAATAAAAGTTAACTCGTCAGCATGTTAATCACCAAAATACGTACCTGTTTAAATGAAAGGAAAGACTTTTCTTTTAATCCGTAAAATCGTCCACACTGACAAATCTAGTAACCCGACGTAATTAAAAATTTTCAAATATTTTTCTGAAACGTTATTTCATGAAAGTTTAATCAGATTTGGGACAAATATTACTTCTAGTTCATTCACAAAATATTTTCTAATTTCTTAGATTTATTGCACTTATTTTACAATTCTGACAAGAATTCCTTTTACTTCACCAAGGACTTACTTGCTCTTAAACATAAGCTCTACAAAAATGAAAACTAACGTTTCTAAAATTTCATTCACTTCTCCAATAAGTTCTGAGAGTTTCATTAAAAGTCTGATTTTTGCAAGAATTTCCAAATCCATTTTTTTCACCAAAAAGACACTAAAATTTTCCATACCAATTTATAAGTACTCGTTGACACAAGAGAACAAAATTTAACTATAATTTTGAAGTTTTTTAAAAGGATTACAAATATAATTCGATAATCAGATTTCGACGATAAAAATTTAAGGGGCTCTTCTTTTGGAGGTACCTAGACTAATTTTGACTCTAAGATTTTAGTTTAAAATACATTTGCTCTCTTAACTTAGCGTACCTTAATTTAACTCCTCAAAATTCTATCAAGTTCAACCATTAATAAAGACCGCTTGTCTCGCTGAAATAAACGACTTAAAAATCTGACCAAGGAATACAATTCCGGTAAGTTTCTACGTACAGTCACTAAAAGATAATGACGTTAAAGTAACTTTAAATGCAACATAATTTAAATGTTTATAATTTCAATACTTGGCCATAAAAATGTTTTTGATAACTCTATTCAAATTTACCCCCCCACACACACACACACAGATAAAAATAGCCATATTACTTTCTTCTGCTTTTAACCCGTGAATATTTCACGGCTCTCCTATTTGAAATTTCTGATGAATCTTAATTTTTGAATAAAAGCTCATGCCAAGTCTTACAACAATAAAATATCCGTAGAACTTCCCATATGGCATCGTTAAATATTTGAGCTTAACAACAATAATCAAATATGAATGTCTGTCGTTATTTTAAAGATGTGCAAATAAAGACTTAAAATTGACAATTTTCCATTTCATTGGACCAGGCCTTGAACACTCATATCTGCCACTTTTCTCTATATTTATTGTATAAAAATACAATTATAGCACAAGGCCGAAAGGGGTTGAGGCTGGTCTTCACAAACGATCTTGTATCTAGCTAATCCGATTTACGACCCATTCACTCGTTACAATTTACGCATTCACCACAAAAACTCGTCCGTCATCAATACATTCTCCATAGAGAATCCTCTCAGGAGGACCTACAAAACGCACCCAGAGATTTAAAAATTTGGTGATGAATATTTTATGGATAAAATTTAGCATATGACAATGAGATGGGAGGAACCCCCGAAAAACAAACTAAATACCAACACAAAGCAAACTAAAACACAACTGATGTTAGTTGGACCCGTCCAACCCTCAAAAAAGAGAGCGCTGTATTCTGCCCATTGGCAAAATCAAGACGATCTCTCGCTGAGGGAAAAAAAACGCATAGACGGACATGGGAAATATTAGGTTGGTGCAAAAATGTTTGTTTGACGTTAAACAATACGTCAAAAACCGATAATATTTTTGCACCAACCTAATATATAAAGCTGACCCGGTCGCGATGAAAGGGGGGTGGACAAACTGGGGAGGTTGGGAATCTCAACTTGGATCATAACCAAAGATGTAGCCGGGAACAGCACTTATTGACATTAACTAGGTACACAAAGCTTGTTTAGCCTAAGCAGGGGAGTGGTCCACAGGAGACCACACCGATGTGATATAGGTTGACCTAAAAGAGAATATCAAGGCTAACCCCGTTCAAACGAACCAAGCTCTCCTCAGTCACCGACCTTTCGCTAAAGGTTGTCGAATGCAAGCATTTTCTATCAGTTCTAATTTTCATCTTGAGCTGCTCAGATCCTGATCAGAAAGACGGTCACCTCACAAGACTTCCTCCATCATTTGGGCTATGGCCAGCAGGGTTAGAAACACCATCCGTTTCACCCCAGAATACGGGGGCGACAAATTGTCGAAAGCGTACGCACGATTGATGAGCACGAGCTTTTCGGGAGCGATACGAGCCGTCAGCTCGCCGACAGGGTCCCATAAGGAGCGGACCCGAGGACAATGGTAGAAGGCGTCCGAAGCCGTTTCTTCCAGCCCAAGGTCACATTTTTCACAGTCTGGCAAATCCGCCAAGCCCTATATGAAGGCCATGTCATTGAGATGCAGCCTATTCGGAGCCAGTCGCCAGGTAAGCGAAAATTCAAGGTTACTAATATAATCCGCCGCCGGCGCCCAAGACCAGAAGGGGCGAAACTTCTCCTACCCCTCCAAGTCGAGCCGTTCACGTAGAGGATCTTTCGCCCCTCACCTCCACTAGATAACGATAGAAGAACCTCCTAGGCCGAGAAAGGTCACTGAACCGAGGAATGACCTTCAGGGCGTATCGACACTCGCGAAGAAAACACGATAGAGCTCGCGGCTTGCGACGGCGCCCAACCCACGAGATGGGATGTGGGGATTGATGGTAAGGCAAGGGAAGGCGTCCCTTATAATCCCCGCCATAATCGAATCTCCTGTCAACGCGCGGCTTAGGAAAACCAACCTCGAGGCGAGCTTGTGACTCGCCAAGTGTGGCATTCCCAGCTCTCCATGGCACGGACGTTGTGCACAGATTTCTATGTCGACCTGATGTTTGCGTCCCCCTTCACAAAATGAAGGATAGCGAGTGCTCGAGCGGCTTCTTATGATCTTTACAGAGAGGAAGTACGGCCAAGCGATAAAGGACAAGAGGGAAAAATGTAAGTGGCACATGCTTCCGCCCTGCCCTTTACGGACAACCTCCGTCGGCATCAAGTCTCACCGGCCGCATCGACCTTTGACCGTACTTCTGACCAGTTTTTCTCCAGCTGGAGGTCGGGTCCAAACCACACTCCAAGAATGCGGACAGGACCGGCTGTCAAACCGAAGGGCCCCGGAAGGTCGATCTCCTTCCAGGTACCTAACCGCAATCCGGAAGACTTGTCGGGGTTAATCCTGGCCCCTGTCACCTTTTCGTACCGATCAAGCACCTTCAGTACCCCCTCAATGTCGCTGCGATACAACACGAAAGTATATACGTCATCGGTGTACGCGGAAACCCTGGCACGATCCCCTCCAGGGACAGCGATTCCACATAGGGCCGACCGAGACAGCGCAAACGCGCCCGACAGCTTCCCGTTCACCTGTACCACAGCACTGGGGGACCGATACAGCAGGCTAATCCAGCGGCAGAAGTTGGGTGCGAATCCAGCGGCCTGCAGGACAGCAGCAAGGTAACGATGGTCAACCCTATCAAATGTCTTGGACTGATCTAAATTGATCAGCGCGGCTTGCTCGTCGTCTTTTTTCGTGCGGATCAGATGCAGGTTGCTCTGAATTGTTCGGCCCCTCACAGCGCAAGTCTGCTCAGGACCCAACAGAGACTCGGCAACTGACTGCAAACGCTTCTGCATGATCTTGGCTAAAATCTTTAACTCTGTGTTTAGCAGAGTTATGGGCCTCTAATCATCTAAATCCCTCCCAACGCCCTTGCTCTTTTTCAACAGTGTGATCACCCCTCTGGTGAACCGGTTGGGGAAGGGACCCCTGCCGGAACCAGTTGTTGAACAGAACAGTCAAAATCGGGAAAAAGATATTCATAGGGAAAACCATCCAGATCGAGCGACTTGCCTCTGCCGACCTTCTTCAATGTCGCATAGACTTCGCCCTCCGTAATCTCCCTCGCAGCTAGCCGCTTCAGTCGAGGAAAGCCGAGAAAAGTCAGCCAAATATTAGGTTGGTGCAAAAATAATGTCGGTTTTGACGTATTTTTAACGTTAAAAAACGTCGTTATTTTTGCACCAACCTAATAGCTACGAAACTCGTCATCCCGGAGACCAGGCTACCTGGTAAACCGGCGCTCGAAATGCCGCTGAAACGTCTCGTACATATCGTCAGTGGCTCGAAGATTCTGCTCCTCCGGGTTTTTGACTTCACGAATGTAACGACCGGAACCCCGACGGATCTCTTCCTTGCGCAATTCTGCGCCCATGTTCACAGCTTCGGACGTCATCTTGCTTAACCTATGTCTAAACTCTGGCCCATGTAGCGCTCGCTATTCAAACGATCCAGGGCTAAGGCTATCTCTAGGGGATCCCCCCCCAGCCACCGCCCGGGAATAACTATCCTTAAGAGCCTTCACCTTGTTAGCTCTATCTCGGGTGAGCCGTTTGCTAAACTCGGTGGTGAAGGACACTTAAGTCCTACACTTAAGTCTTTCCTTACCAATTAAAAGACAGATTGAACTTCCAGTAGCCAGCAATTCTAGTCCTACAATCTAACGCCACCCGGGCTCAAACAAGTTTGTGGTCCAAATAGCCTACCCAGTGGAACGTGGTACAATCTAACAAATCTACTTCGGCTCCTCATTCTACACGGGTAGCTAACCACTTGGGTAGATGGCCACATCTCCTCCCCGGGGTGATCGATCCGGTATCTATCGAAAATTCATCGATCAGATCAACCAAGCTACGATCGCCACTTCCCCCGCTAGCTCCCAACCCCTATCTAATTTTGGGTCCAGGATGGCATTCCAGTCCCCCATTAACACCAGGAAAGGCCCCAACAGCCGAAAAAACGAGATCCTCTCCTCGCGGTCGTTGGGCGCATAAACCGCAACGACTCGGAACGAACCACTTTTCACGGCAATATCGGCCACAATCAACCAGCCCTCGGCATCCGCATCAACAAGGTCCACCCTCGCGGCCAGGATACGATCTGCCATTTTTCTCACTGAAACCAAGTAGCAACATCTTTTCACGTGATCAAATGTTTTCACGTGATCAAAATGGAATAGGCCATTATTTATGACATTGGCACAGCATAACGGTACTGCGAACTAACAAATGGAGGGACAAGCACAATTATGATTCTCGTCTTTAGTTGTCAAGTTTTTCCAACATTTACAATCGTTTCTCCTCATACCTGTTGAATTTTTTTCTTTATCATTGGAAATTGGCCCTTATTTTAAACAAATCTCTGCTGGAGAAAGACTTCTACTCATTTCTTATCTCAATTAAATATCTGTTCTTTTAATTCTGCTATCTTCCCACAGCTGTAATTTATAGTGTAAACTATTTCCGCCGTACTTGTTTCGATTGACAAATTTCAAATCTGGTCTGTTTGCCAATTTTAAATTTTAAATATAATTAGAAAATATATGTTTAAAATAAAAGTATCATAAACAAATGACCTCGAGTGCGGCACATTTCGGCTTGCATTATTTCTTATTACTCGGTTGGGTAGGGGGCATTGCTAAACAGCTAAATTAGGCCCCTGCAACAAATTTGTCTAATTCAATTTCCTTCAAATTGTGTACGTTTGCGCATGTATATTCGATGACAAATCTAAAGATATTTCTAAAAAGCTTAAATATTTATTAACAAATAATTTTCGAAAAGTTCAATAAAATCTTATCTGATTTAATTTGTTTTTCTTTCTTTTTTTCTCCCTTTAATTTTTATCTTACTCATTTATTGGGGTTGTTCAGACGGTGTGAGATGAGAACGTATCATTTCAATGACTTATTTCAAACTGTCAAATTGTGTGGTACGTTTGTGTTTTTACATTTATACAAGTTCATGCAAAGTCATATGCAGAAAATCACCTCATTTATAATTGTAAATATTTGCCAGAAATAAGACAACCTATTTTTTCCCTCAATTTTGATTGAGTTTTTAATATCTCCTAACTCTTGATTTAAATCTTTTTTTATTAATAATTACAGCCATAAAAGAATACATACCAAAAATATTGAAATAATTAACAAGTTTGTGATATATTTATATTTAATATTTCTCTTCTTCGTAGTCTTCCTTTTTTCTTTTTAGTAGTATAATTGAGTTAAGATTACTACAGATACATTACCTAAAAATGTAATTCAAAGTGATTTCACAAAACTGTTTCATATATTTGCATTTACAATATTTTCATAGGAATTTTTTACCTTGTTCGCGATTGTTTTCCTAGGTGCAAAAAAATTCTCTTAAAAATGATTTACATCTTCACGTCTTTAGTTTCAAATATTATAAAGTTTTTGTAGGGTATCTTTCATTTCAACGTTGAAAACCAAATCTATTTTTTCTTTCTTTTTGTCAATGCCATTTCCCTATAGGATGTAGGCTATCATGGCTCTTTACTGCATCCGTGAATTGGTATGACTTTGTTGAAAAGATAATGTAGTTTCTGGTTGCCTTCTCCACTGTTTAGAATTCAGGTTTATTTCTCTTAGGTTGCCATCCAAGGCTATAGAGCCCAGTCTACCCTACTAATTAACACGTATCTGGAGAGAGGAGAAACTGATTCAATATTTTTCCAATATATCAGCGCGAAAGTGAGTGCAACGGATTAGGCCGGAATTTTCGCGTCGATAATACTAGCCGATCGGATCTGTCAAATCAATTATCTCCCTTTAAATTGCTTTACCAACAGCCATCATTTATAAAAAAAAAAAATGTTTCTTATTCCCCTTTTTTCTGGAAAGGCTTCCTACACACACACACACACACACACACACACACACACACAGTCCGAAAAATCAGCCGGGCCGGTTGATTTTTAAAATTTAGTATACCCGAGCCAAAAGGGAACCGTCTTTCCAAGTGATACTTCTTTGGGTGTTCCTTTAAAGTTTAAACTGGAGCTTGATGCGCCCCCAAAAGTGAAGTGTACCTACCTAGCTCATGTATGTATGGGGTCCGAGCTCAACTTAAATTTGGTCTTGTTTGTATTAAAATTCTGCTAGGCTAAAAATACCTACTTCGGATCTTTTCTGTTAGTTCATCCCAATGGCATATTTTTAAAACCTCCACTTATCGGTAAATTAAATTTTATAGAAGGAAAAAATGTTATCTTCTGTATTTCGCAATGCATGTCCGATTTATTGTGTTCCTGTTAAAATTCTTGAAGAAGCTCACTGAAGAATAGTGTTACTGTTAAAAGTTATTATCGCAAGTATCAACTCACCCCCCAAAATTATAAATTATCAAAGTTTGTTTTTGATTAAATCTTCGGCACTCTTTTGAAATTTTTAAATCAAAATTTAGCTTGCCCTGCACCAACTCCGACCCACAGAATTAAAAAAAAATTGTCAAAAATCAGTGAGTTTATTCACATTTCGTAAGTGCGGATGATAGAGGTACTTTTACAATGAATTTGTCTTACAATAAAAAAAAAAAAAAAAAAAAAAAAATTGTTTTTGGCTTGGTTTATCGGGTTGAGAGCGAATGAGGACTCCAACACCCGAGTCGCCTACATTTGTGGACGATAGCAAAGGTCAACACGAACGGAATACAACGCGAGTATTTGGTGTAAATTTTAGTAAAAATTCTTTTTATTTTGGGGTGAATTAACACTGCAGAAAAGATCCCCTACTTCATATAATTATTTAATTCGTGGAGGCGAATTAAATGAAGAAAGTATAAAAATATATAGTAAGTCAGAGAAGTATTAGAGGTTGGTGCAAAAATAATGTCGTTTTCTCACATGATGTGAGAAAACGACATTATTTTTGCACCAACCTAATAGTATTATTAATTCAGTATTTGGTAAGTTAATAAAAATGATTAATAAAAAAGTTATAAATTAGAAAAATTTTGAAAACATTTTCATTTTATTCAGTAAATTAAATTTTCATCGTAAATTAACACTACTTTTTAACTTTTAGAGAGCAAGACGATAATATATAATTTATAATTGAATAAATTTGTTTATAAGTTTTTAGTGGACTTTTTTATATATATATATATATATAGTTATTCGTTATTGATTTTTATTCTTGTTAATGCACTTAAGCCTGTTAGAATTGGACCTCTTCGGTATGTAACTATCAATTATAATTGTTCCCATATATACAAGTTTTCCCAAAATAAAGTTCACCTTCTCCAGCATTACGCAAAAATATTCGATATTAAGATTCGTTTCCAAACTTTCCATCATTACAGTCGTCCGATATTTGCACACAAATCGCAAGAAATTTCAGATTTTATTTTTCTTTCATTACTGCCTGAAAAGCTGAAAAGGAAAATTTATAATCTTCCATCCTCTACTCTTTACGGTGGGGAGAATTAATCATACATTTTCAGTTTAATTGATTCGATTCTGAGCGGCAAGTTTGAGGATGAAGATTGAAGAAATTTGGGAAATTTAATTTAAATGAAACTTTTTTTTAATATGCGAGAAAGTCAGAAGTCTATCACTTGAATCGTGTGCATTATGCAACGGATACTAAGTGAAAAGTAGAATTGGTGAGCAGAGTTCTAAGTTCGGGCATTCACTTTTGCACAAATAAACGCCCTTAGGGAAAAAATAAAATGAGTATGAATCAGTCTCTTCATTAAGTACCAACCAACTCAACACTAAGCTGAAAGAGTCGCTAGACCACGCAGGCCTGCACAGTAAAAATAAAAATGAGCCCAGAAAATTTTTGAGTAATTAATCATAATGGGTATGTGCGAGAAAAAAAAAAAAAAAAGTACTGAATAAAATCAGTTTTTGTATGCAGTCAATAGCCGAATTTTGAAAATCTCTCAGGGTTGTATTTTTTTTTTTTTTGCAGGTATGCTCCAACTAGACAAACTGCTAGTATGGCTTAAGTTGATGCACCTACGAACTTAATGGGTTAGGAGGAGGCTTGTTTTTCGCGACACCAGGAAGAGATATATGAGAATGAGAGAGAGTAAATAAATATTTCGAAATTAAATTTCCTTATACAAATATAAAAATTAATGCCACAAGAAAAAAAAAAAAAAAAAAAAAAAAAAAATGCAGAGTTAGTTTAAAAGAGGTTACGGGGATTTATGTAAATTGCAGATTAAAGTAAATGCGTGTTTAGTTTACTGTAGTGTAGTCATGAGGAAATTTATGTAATGAAAACTGAAAACAATGGACAAAGAAATATAGCGACTAACCGAGTATCTTATGATGTACATTGTACAATGTATAAAAGGAAAAGTACTGTTTACCTACACAAATTTGATAAAAATACAATGAAAGATTAGTTTCAAATTGAAATTTAATTTACAGATTTGCACCGACCAATCAGAACTTGACACGTTTTTAATGATAAAAGCTCACTGAAGAGTTTCCCTCCCCAACCATAATCGTGCAATGGCATATTGAAAGATCTATCTTTGTAGATCTTTTAAGGTTTTAAATGAATACATTTGAAAATGGAATGACATGGCTTGACCTCCAACTTACACAGTAAGTGAACAAGCAGCTAGAGATCAATTTGCCGTTAAGCAAGTCAAAATCATTTGTCGGGATAGTATTTTTTTTTGGGGGGGGGGTTAAGGAGGCCCTTATCCAGACGAGTCTTAAACTTCGAAAATCGTCTTCAGATAGCGGTCATAGAATTCAACAGGAACACAAATCAGACATGCATTGCGAAATACAGATTTTTTTTTCCTTCTCTATAAAACTTAATTTACCGATAAGTGGAAGTAAAAGAACTAGTCCAGGTATGCCATCGCGAAAACGAAAGTGATTTAGACTAGCTGAAGCAGTAAGAGTTTTACTTTTAAACTTCAAAGTTTGCCAAGGAACCCCCCCCCCCTCGTAAAAAAAAAAAAAAAAATATACATCGAATCTATCAATTATTGAAATTAAGTACGAACAGTGCGATTTGATTTAAATACGGGGTAGGGGCACCATTACTATTTTTACCGGACAGACAAGGGGAATAACGATTCGACCAGTTTTTCATAAAACGCGGCAATTAGTCCGCCACTCCCCCGGGAAAAGTGGTTGCTTTTTATAAAGCAATATAAAATATACATATATAAACAGAGTAATTTGAGGAGACCAGAAAGAATTAAGAGCAAGATGTCTCCACTGTTGGGATAAAAACACTATACTTAATCTGTCCATTAAATTCCCGTTGTAGTCTCACATGAGACTAGGAAAAAAAATGTACGATTAAAAAATGATACGAAAATATCGGAAACAAATTGTCCTTAGTTTTTTTTTTTTATTATTCAAACAGTTACCATGGTAAGGACAATGGTCCATAAATGAATTTAAAAAGGATTAAGCAAAATCATTTTACAATAAAAAATTTTCCTACTGAATATACTGTGACGATGGCAGTTGAGAAGCAAAAAAAAAAAAAAAAAAAAAAAAAAAAAAAAAAAGTACTCTAGCTGCTCAGTTAATCATATCTTGCGGAAAATTCAGTTAAATCTCCAAGTAGTTTCCGGCCAGATAAAGGAAGCACTCACTATAAGGGCAAAAAATAAAAAAACTAAGTCTAACGAACAAGCACTGCTTGGAAGAGAGGCTAAGGTCGCCGTTATCAGTCACCTTTCAAATAGTAAAATTTGAAGAATGGTAGAGCCTCAAATTTTCTTGTCGGGTGCAGTTACTGTGGATTTATCTTACAAATACACCGGTAGTAGAGTTGTGCTTTCACGTAGAGATAGTGGGAAGAAAAGCAACGTCACCGGTACATAGATTAATTTAAAAATAGTTATATTGTATATCCAAAGTGGCGAAGGTTAGATTTGCCTTTAGTAAAAGGCCAAAAAAAAAAAAAGAAAAAAAAAGTAAAGAAATCTACGATGTAAAATTAAAGCTGAAAATAAAGTACAGCATTTAAGAGTGTACTTTAGAGTACAAAACAAGTATAAAATTGTGTGCAGCTGATCATGCAGAGAGATAAGTCCTTGTTCATACGTACGAATGAAGGGAAATTGAGTATTTTACAATGGAAAGTAAACGAAGCGAGAGTAAAATTAAATTATCTTCATTGTGTCAGTCTAGTACTTGCAAAATCTAGATACACATTGCAGCGATTATTAAAAGCTTATTGTTCAATGTTATACATTCGATTTAATCACGTTTGCCTTTTAAATCAAGAAAAAGTGGATTCATTGAATACGAAGTATTTTTTTAGTCGAACATTAAATTTACATAAAATCCGAAGGTTCATTTTACAAGTTTTCATGAAAAAGTTTCAGATGTACAAAGGGATTTAAACTTGAAAGGTTTTTTTCTACACAAAAAACGCGCTTCCACTGAACAGAAAGCATAAAAAATAAAAAAAAAATGAATTTGGTGAGTGAACTTTCTGAATATTGTTGTGGCCCTTAAAAGGGCCGTTGTTCGTTAATTATGTCCGAACGAAAAAGCAAAGCTTTTTAACCTCCGAAACCGTAGAGGGTTCTGCCTTGTCTCTTCAATGCATAGACAACGTCCATGGCGGTGACAGTTTTCCTCTTGGCGTGCTCGGTGTAGGTTACAGCATCACGAATTACGTTCTCCAAGAAAACTTTAAGGACACCGCGGGTTTCTTCATAGATTAGACCGGAGATACGCTTCACACCACCTCTGCGGGCCAAACGGCGGATAGCGGGTTTCGTGATACCCTGGATGTTATCACGCAATACTTTACGATGACGCTTGGCGCCTCCTTTTCCCAAACCTTTTCCTCCTTTGCCGCGACCAGACATGATTTCGCTTGAGTGCGTAACACAAGTAACTCAAACACAATGAAATTTGAAGCACACACGCTAACCGGCGCTATTTATATGATTTCACATTCAAATGTACGGACGTAGTAGGAAACATACCACGTGACTGATACCGCTTGTTTTCTAACCAATTAGAAACTGTCTTTTTATTCATAGCTGCAGTAACAGCAAAGAACAAAGAGTTTTTCATACCGATAATAAAAACTGATTCATAAAAATAGTACGAGAAAGTATGAATTTACGTTGAGCGCTAAAATTCAAACTAGTAAGTCCTGTTTTTGAGAACCAGACTGAATATATTCTTGGCGACTCAATATTTATTTTTGCATAAAAATACAAAAGATACTATACAAGGACAAGAAATTAGTGAAAGACGACCGTTTTTTTTATTAATTTGTCATTACTTTTTTTTTTTTTACATAATTTCGCAATTATTCTTTGACACAAACATCAAAAAATTACGTTCAGTGTAACCCGGATATAAGAGAGTTGTCGGAACCGGACAAGACGTCTCTTATATCCGGGTTTGGTCTACCACAGGCTTCAATTTGGGACCAGATAAAATCTCTCTTATATCCGGGTTACACTGTAATTAAATTACAGAACAAAATGTAGCCTAAAATTTGAGCATTGTTAACGAAGGATGATTTACTTCAAATCAAGTTACAATACATTTCAACGAGTTTTTTTTTTAGCTTATCTCTTATGGCAAATTTTAATTTTAAACAAATATCATTTCTTGTGAAGAAAGAATGGAATAGAAATAATAATTTATTCATAAAATTTTCCCCCAATGTTTTAAAATGACGCATTTATGGAATTGCATAACCCGCATAATCTTCTACATTCTACATTGTAAGGATGAAAAAATATTGAAAAATGTCTGTTTTAAATGCTATTTTCCAATCTACATACGTGGAGAATTTTTATTTTTTTAAAATAAGTTTTATTTATTTTAATTAAATTTCTACTTTAAAAATCTTTTTTTAATTCTTAAGGATTTTTATTTATCATGTAAAAATTTAAATATAAATCCCCGAAGAATTTTAAAACATTTTTTTAACATACGTTTACCCTGAGGCTGAAAGTAAAATTAGATTTCGGCATAAAATAACTCATAGAGGTTGATATGCCGCTAAACAAAAACAATTTTTTTAAAGTTTCACAACAACAACCTAATTTAATTTTTAGTTCATACTTTGAGTTGTTATTTTATTAATAAAAATGAGAAAAAGTCTTAAAAGTGATGTTTCCGTTAAAACTAACCACTTTAATTATTTTTCTTTTCTTTGTATGGCAGGTATATAGTCTATCCAAATTTTCTTTTGTTTCATTTGTTCATGTTTTTATAACTTTTATTAAATATCCCACATTGTGGTAATAGAAGATCTGCCAATAAATATGAACTGTAAGAACCTCGACACAAATTTACTGTGGATAATCTAGTGATTAAAGCACTTTTTACGCACTATCGTTTTTTCTGGTATAAAAATCTATAAATCATCTCCCATAAGAGTAAGACTTATAAGTAGACACTGAGGTCAACACCAAGCGGCGACAGTCTGTTTCATGCTTGAAGGCAATCTTCAGTTCATCAGAAGATTGCATTTAAGTAGGAAACAGACTGTCATTGCTCGGCGTTGACTTCAGTGTCCACTTTTATTATTTACATAACGCTCTATATAGCATAAAATATATAATATATATTTAAATTATCATTAAAATCGAAAATTTAAAAAATACCATAAGTTTCATTAATTTTTATTTGAATTTTTGATTTATAAAATTTGATCCGTGAAATGCCTATGTAGCGTAACGACAATCGATACAGAAAATGTGAAATCGACGAAAATGAACGAAACAGATTAAACTGGAGTAGACAACTCCAGGTTAATCTGTTGCGTTCATTTTCGCACTAATGCCCTCGGGAAAAATCTTGAATCCATCTCTTCTTCCCTACTCCTGACAGCTAAGGGTTAAATAGCTGTATCACCTAATCTCAATAGACAACTCTGAATTCAAAACCGTGGGGATGCCAAACCTTGAAATTATAAGGCTGTCTTTTAGTAAAACAGGTATGGAAATTTTCACAGATAAAATAAAGAAAGGGAATTTGTGGAGAGCCATGATCGCCTACGTATTGAAAGGTTATGACATGATTGTTTTAAAACGTACACAATTGTTTCTCATTCTAATAAGTTTAAACTAAGATTTTTCTACTCCGTCATATTTTCACTCTTATAAACAAATTGAAATATTTTTTGTCAAAGGCGCCCAGATTTTAAAGTCTGTAGACTTTTAGATTTACGATTTTTTGTTAATGAAAAACGAAAAAAACACACGTAAATATATTTTAAAAGGTTCTTCCTTTTACAACTCTAAAGAAATAAATTTAACTACAAATACAGCAATAAAACTTACTTTTACTTTTAGTTAGTGTTATAAGATACGCACAAAAAAGGGTTGTTTTTTTTAGCTATCTTTTTTGATATCCATAGCCTTTTCAGGGTTCAAGGTGCTGTCTTTGTCCCCACTTCCGTCAATGCGGAAACACAGCTTCTGTGGGTGGTATATTGGTCCGCAAACAGATGACAGAAGACAACAACAAACAAAATGAAGACGTAAAAATATATTTTGCCAGGTTTATTTTCGTTAAAAAAAATACATCAACAAAAATAAGGTTACAGTGCACTAGGCAAAAAATATCTCTGCATATAGAGGGCGAGAAGAGTGTTGTCCTAAGGACAGTTTAGGTAGTCGATGAAAAGTGCTGTCCTGAAAAGGACATAACGTTGCTGCGGGTGAGGGTGGCTGGTGTTGGAGGATTGCTGGAGTGGCTGGAGCTGCAGATGATGATGGCTGGCTGCAACTGCTGCTGACTGGAGCCGTGTGCCGGCTGTCGGAACAGATACTATACTTTGATCCTAGTCATCTTTTTGAATGCTGGTTAAGCTTTTACTTCCGGCTGTTTAAAAAAAATGTGGGAATGCCGTCACTATTTATTCTCAATCCTGAATATGACAGACATGTCAGTTAATTTATCAAAAACCAAGAAAAATGTTTCTTTTTATTGATTGATTCGTTTTTTACGGCTTTGTAGGTTATTTAAAGCAAGAATTTTTAGATTGCAATATTTTTTTTTTGTGGTGGGGGAAGATAATAATTAATGATTTAGGAATAATTACTAATTAACCCATATCTGGAGGAAGAAGAGGTGGATTTAACACCTCCCCAAGTGAATATGACAAAAAAAACGAACGGGAATTGGAACTCGGCTTTTCAATTAACAATTCCATTACACCATCCTCACTTACAAGTTAAGTACCTGGTATTCCAAAGAGTCGCCCATCTAGGTATTGACCAGGCTCGACGTGGATAAAGTTTAGTGATTAACTGAAACCGGTAGTTTCAACGTGATATTACCATAAACCTTTTATCACCTGCACATACATACATACAACTCCTGGTATGCTAAATGGTCTCCCATCTAGATACTGACCGGTAGTTTCAACGTAATATTGCCGTAAGCCCAATTTGTATTACTATTAGTAAATATCAGGTTTTAGCCATATGTATGTTCTCAGTGAGGATCGAACTCTGCAATACAAGTTTGCTTACTAACGACTTTGAGATTCCGTTAAGTTTCAACGAATTGTATACGAATCCTTACCAATTGAAATAACCAACTTTGAGAAATGATGTTGATGACTGATATGAAGCTGGACGTTCAACTACAAACCAAGGCATCAGGTGAGATATTTTGTGCTTTACTGATTTCGACATCCATTAAGCTAACATTTCTCGCTTACGAACTTCGTGGTAAGTGAAACTGTTGGATGGGATGCAAGGATCGCATAACAGTAGAGAAAATCTAAGAAACGTTGAAAAAATTAAATATTTTTTTGACCATGGTAAACCAATTGCAGGTTGATGAAGAAAGAAAAGAGACTTTTTATTTTTTTTTTTTTTTGCAAAATGTGGTACGATATTCTTTGGTTTGGATGTTTTTGTTTAGCGGCATATCAAATGTCGACCGGAATATAAATATTTTGAACGCATTTTGTACGTTAAACTACAGATATTGTGCAATGTACATAATTTTACTTTCGATTATGTGAATGAAGCTAACTTCAAGTGACATCTTGAAGTGACTGGTTACGAATTTTTTGTTTGTGAGAAAGACTTGTCAATCCAGCTCAGTTAAGTTAGAATAGATTTATTTTTTGTTAAAGTTAGTTTAACTTAGCTAAGGAATGCATGCCATTTTTGTCGTTATTTTTCAGTTCCACGCATTTCTAGTTTTCACTTCCTTTATTACAACTGCTTTGCCCAAAGCAATTCTGTGAGGACTTGAAATCAATTACAACGAGCGAGAATAAAATAAAAAAATAAAATAAAAAACGAAAATGTTTCGCATATGAGCTCTGTATGGCATTTGAAAACAGTAAACACTTGGATATGTGAATCGCTGCAATAGTCGAGTATCTCATGATTTAACAGAAAGTGTTTCCATAACAAGTAGGCTTTTCATGGGATGGAGTTATTCCCATACCCAATCGGTTTTGACTTCAGAGTTGTAGCTAACCAAGGCTGAAAAGCCTAGTCTGCCCTACTATTTATCTGGACTCTTTCTCTTGGTGGTGGGGTGGATGAGGAAGAGATAGATTCATGCCGTATCCAGGGTTATTTGCCCCAAAAGTGAACGTAACGGAATCGGCTCATCGATTTCTCGTCCCAAGCCGCTAAAGATTACTCCATTCTGTGTACGTGCTGCTAAGTAACTATATAACTCTAGAAACTCTTACAAAAAATTTGATATTTGGTCACATTTTGCTAAGAAGGTCCGGACGAGAACTTTTCAGCTACATGTGTATAAAAATAATCATCTACTCTAGTAATTTTTTGCATTACGAAAAAATGAGCAGCTGTCGCTAAAAATGAATAAATAAAATAATAAAAACGTTTCAAAATATGCAATCTCAATTTCGATTAGATTTTTAGTTGTCAGGCGATGGTGAGTGTCCAGTGAATTTTTTATACAATCAACCTGCTGGCTACGAGCTATTGATTCTTTCCACAATAAATTATAAATGCACAATAAGGTATTTTGTTTTAAAATTATGTTCCGTTTATCCAAATCTTGATTTTGTCGGCGGCTGTTTTGAATCTGCTCGTTTAACGTAAATTGTACACTTGATGATAGCGGGGTTTATTTATCGTCTCCTACTGTCTTGTGAATCTTTTTTATATATATATCGAATTATTAAATGCAGTCTTGTTCACTGCCTTGAACAGTGATACAGCTCCTGATTGGCTGAAAAATGGGAGGCATAAGTCACGTGATATGTCTCTACATCCGTGAATAAAATGTGCATTTGCTTTTTTTTTTTCGGGTCTAATTCAGTGGAGTTCGTTGCTAAGGGGCGTGGATAATCGTCGGTTTAATTTTTTTTCTGTCCTTTATCCCCACACACACAGCCGGCTTGGTAGAAAGCAAAAACTCTCTAGCAATGTGAGTTTTCATACAGGTTCTGGTGGAAAGATTACAAATCCACTGTATTGAGTTTTTCTTTCGGAAAATTAGCTTCCACGTTTATTTTCTATCAATTAACGGTATCCTGTTAGAGCTGCTATAAGATTGCAAATTGAAGGAAAGGATCTTTGATAATAATTTGTTTTGTAGATAACCTTTTTTTTTTTTTCACCAATTTCAATATTATACGTAAAAATAAAATAATGGGAAGGATTTTTAAATAAATAAGTTTCATTGCGACTGTTACATAAGAATGATTAATGCGTGAGATCGATATATGGTAAAAATGTAATAAATGTTACTTGATGTGGTATGAGAAACAACTCTCTGCATCCCTAACTTTCCATATCCTTTTTTTATCATATGCCACGTTTTCTTTTAGTTTTATTAAAAACCTTGAACACAAAATTGCGTCGACGTTCTGTTTGACACTTAACAGTATTCTGCATCGCATGTGTCTGGATTACCTGAAACACAAATCAGTCATACTTATACGGGAGTTTATGTGCGTGTGTATGTTCGGACATCATAGCTAAATAGAAAGTTCCGGGAACCAATTTTAAGCACATTGAAATGAAACACCTCCATAAGCTTTTTTTTTTTTTTAGTGAAAGAAAATAACTTAAATGGTAAAAATTGATTTTTCCTGTTTGTAAAACGTTTGGCATTCCTAAAAGAATGAATAGAAACGTTTTTTCAGCAAAAATTATGAATGTTCAAGATTAAATACTGACTTTAAATCTTTAAAAAAAAATCACAAAAGTAGGGTAACATCCTTTTTCAAATGACCATACCGACCATAGAATTAAAGACAAACACGGTTATTTAAGCTGTACATAAACATTAGAGCGAAGTGAACATTATGATGAGGAGCTATTCTGAAAGTCATTTCAATTTAAAGACTTATTGACGAACGTGGAAAAAATGAAAATTGCAAAATGTTACTTTTTATCCCACCGGCGGGGGGAAAAGTAACAGACAGTGGGGCACAATGTAGCATGGTGGGATAAATTGTAACAACTAAAATTAGGACAATGAAAACCACTCCGGTATCTGATTTACGTTTCAAATCCAACTTTATTTAACTTTAACAAACATAAAAATAAAATTTACAAACAGTACAAATACAAACAAGTGATAAAACCATCTTACTATAATAATACACAATCTACAAAATAAGTAAAATTCTTCTTACATGCATCGATTTTGGATATACTGTTCTCTTCGTTTATTTATCGTTGATATCCAAGCAATGAGGCGAGAAAAGGACAGCAACACTTAAGAGAAAATAACACAAGAGTTCATTGCGGTATGAAATGATAATTTCACCCCTAATTCCGCGTATTACTTCTTATCCCGTGTGTTACTTTCTGTCTCTACTGAAATTACCAGTGCCTTCGTGAGGCAATTCTTAATCTAAACAGTTTTTTAGTCATTTAACCCAAGCAAGGCAATAAAGCCATAAAGAGGTTACAGAGTGTGAAAGAAAAAAAAATGAATTATTACGGAGCGAGAACAATAAAAGAGGAATCAAAAAGAAAGTAGATAACGATTGACCACGCATTTAAATTTTTGAAAGTTGGCTGGAAAGTAAGTAACCGGAAGAGAGTGGCACAGGAGAGAAGTGAGAGAAAAGAAAATATCAGCAGAACTTAAGGTTATATCTAGTCAATTCAACTGTATATAACATTACCTGCCAACAGGGTCATGATCACCAATAAATATAACGCCTTTTGGCCGCTATCTAAACTACTACTAAAGACCGGAGTAGTAAACGTGGTTACACGTTTAGTAGTCCGATCCTCATGGTCTTAAGACGACGTTTTAACCACGGGGCTAACTCTGCGTTGATCAATGTTGACGATGGTCTAAGCTGGTTGTTGATCGCTGGGCGCTTCGATCCACACCAACACTGTCCACGCTGTGTTCTTGATCTCAGAGCAGTGGAAGATTGAATGTGATCGTAATGGCAGCGCCGGTTCAAGCCGTGGCGAGTGCTACATTAAAGAAGAAAAATATCTTCACGAGGAAAGAATAAAACGAAAGATTTTTAGGGGGATACTCTTCAATTGGTTTATTTATATAGCTCTTGGTACAACAAAAATTAACCCTTCCCGCATCAATCTCTATAGTGACACTGGGTCTTGTTTAAACTTCTGGAGGAGTTAGGTCCAAAGTCTTGGAATCGGGAAATCTGGTGGCAGCTGACGTGAATTTCAAAGGCATTCGATGCGGGTTCTCAGCCCAAAGTCTCTGAGACCCCTAAAGTCATCTGCGAGTTCATTCTGTTTTCATTTCTCGAAAATATAATTCCCATCTGCTCCTCTTTTCGAGAATGACATGTGTTTTTTCTAATTTCCCAAAAGAGATAAAGCCGTTTCCCAATTTGCTATACCCACTTGCCAGATTTTCGATAGATAAAATAAGTAAACTCTTGGTGCATCGTTCCAATTCGTAGCGGTGAGGCAACCCAGATGTCCCTTTTTTCACTTCCACATTACTAGGGAAAGATGTCCTCCACTCTCTCTTTCTATCTTCCAGTTTATATTTCATTTTGGGTTTAACCGTTTTTCTGTTTAGAATTAATATTTAATTACCTCACAATCTCAGTGTCACAAAATAATGAGACCTTATTGCTAATCTAGTACTGCGCTTAAATTCATAAAGTCTGTGTACCATAGTTTAAAGTTCATCAGAACAATTACCATGAAAGTATTTATAGAAAAGGCACGGGGAAATGATTGAAGCCGGGATGCCAGTTCAGGACCAATAACATTTGAGATTCTTCTTTGGGTTTTATCAAGAACCTAGTTAAAAGAATGGCTCTGATTTACTCATATACTTGAACAGAGACGAGACAGTTGCTATTATATTTCAGTAATGGAGAAAGCAAAATGTATGAAAGGGGGTTCGCCATGGTGGACAAGCAAAACGGTTTATCTGTTATGGAGTTTATATTCATTTTTCTTGCCAGCTTGATTAGGAAAATAATTTATTCAAATCTCTCAGCCTACATTTGTCTTAGACTAAATATTTTAGCTGAGGCTGATAAGAGACAAGATAAGAATTTTACCATCACGCGTGCTTTGCGCTGTCAGGCCCAATGAAAGGGTCATTCTTCAAACTC
This sequence comes from Acanthosepion lycidas, assembly GCA_963932145.1. Lineage (NCBI taxonomy): Eukaryota > Metazoa > Mollusca > Cephalopoda > Sepiida > Sepiidae > Acanthosepion > Acanthosepion lycidas. The sequence goes on from OZ010613.1 coordinate 1,077,868, forward strand.
CCAGCTCGTTTAATGAACGTCATCCTATATCACTACACTCGAGTGTATTTCGACGTGGTGTAATGGTTAGCCAGCTTGTCTCGCTAAACCAATTACGATCCTCACTGGATGCTCTATACCTTCGGCCGAATTTAAGCTATGCTTAGAAAATTATAGGCACTTCACTCGACGTGGTTTAATGGTTAGCTACGCTTGGAAAATTACTATAGTTATCAGGCAAAGGACAAGTTTATTTCCCAAATCTCCATAATTCTAGTTACTTAATCTGTTTAAAGGCATATCAGCTCCTTATGAGTTATTTAAGGCTGAAATTTAATTTTCTTGGGAGCTTTAAATTAATAAAAATACGATATGTTATTCTGCTTTCACAATTGAATACGTGGTAGATGACACTCAGCTATTGCATTTATACATGTTTGTGTGGACATAATTACTAGATATGTGTGTTTTATGCAGATTTTTAAAGTAATTTTAGAATACAATTTTTTAAAGAAATTTTAGGATATTATATGGATAAATATCATAGAAGTTCATGTTTGTTGTTTGGTTTATCAACACCACTATGGGTTATTTCATGCTGAAATTTAAGTATTTTGAATACAATTTTATGGCTTCAACTACCGATAAAATGTATTCCTGATTATGTATTGTCGTTTTTTTTTTATATGAAAATGTATTGCTGGTATTTTTATTATTAAAATGTATTTTTATACGTTCATAGAGTTTTTATCTTTCTGGGGGAGGTGGGGGCTCACTATTTGTCCATAACTGGAACCCTAACAGATGGTACGACCCCGGGTCAGGGTGGACCTGGGAACAACAGCAATTGAGAGGTGGTTCCACGCTCCTCAAAACCTCCAATGTCCCGATCAGAGACCTTGTTGGTGGATATAGTCTATCGTCATAACCAGTTCTTCCATAATTCTAATAAATTTTATCTTTCAATTTTTTTGTCCAAATCCGTGAATTTATTTTACTCATGCTAAGTCCCGAAAAACACTATACAAAATTCACTACCGAAAGAAATTTTGGAATACAAAACGAGAAACCTGACAAAGCACTCGACGATTGCACTTCTTGAACAGATGGTAACGCAAAGCAGCTATAGGAAGATGGTTGTCTCCCTAAACTTGAGGAATGTGTCTCACCAAAGAGCCCAAAACAATTGCTTTTTCTTTCTTCTTGAGTTAGGGTTCTTCTCAGAATTTGGAAATTTTTTTGCTGTTCAATTTTCCATCATATTGTGTGCACATCCAGTCTAGGAAATATAGTTCTAAAGTTATTTGACCACCTCGAAAAATGGATGGTGGTAACGGGCCTTTAGTATCTCTTCAGTAAGTGCGTTTAGCTGCCAGGGAGAAGAATGAGAGGGGGATGGGAGAGAAGAAAAAATCAACACTAGATCCACCCCTGAACAAAATTACATTACTATAAATTAAATTATGACTGTAATTGCAAAACGTTAGTTTATTTAATGAACTATAATTTTTATCTAATTCAATAAATTTGGTTGATTTTATTTAGTGGCATATCAATTTCTATGAGATATTTAATGCCGAAATCTAAATATTTTGAACACAATTTTATTTTTATGGCTTCAACTAAATATATTTTGAACGCAATTACATGCCTTCAACTACAAATAAAATGTATTGTTGGTCATTTTGCTATAAAATGTATTGTTGGTAATTTTACTGTAAACAAGCATTGTTGGTAATTCTTTCATCTAAAAATGTATTTTTATACCTTGTTTGGGGTTCACTGTTTTCCCATAGCTGTGACTTTAACAGGTGCTATCACCCGCATCTCGGTAGACCTGGAAACAACATCAATTAAGAGGTGATTCCACACTCCTCAAAACCACCAATCAAGAGGCATTGATGTTAGGTGGGGTTTATCGTTATAACCAGGATGAATTAAATAAATTAAAATATTCCTTAATTTTATTAAAACTCTACTTATTTTCTATGTAATTTTTCCTTACAAACAAAAGGTAGTTTATGACTCTTTCCTGAAACCTTTTAAAGCAGCCCCCAAAATAGCGAAATTCAAAATTTTGTAGTTGCGCGCTTCAAAAAATAGCCGCCATCTCCTCGCATAATCAATTTTGTTACTCAACTTCAGTATTTTGTTCTCTACTCTTAATACAGCGAGGAACAAAACAGCTTCTGATTGGCTGGAAAACAAGCGACATTCATCACGTGGTACGCTTTCTCCTACGTCCGCACATTGTGTTTTAATAGTCGTAAAAAATAAATAATTATAATAAAAAATATAATTAAATTTGTAAATCATCTGCTGTGTTGAACTATTAATTTGTTAAAACTTGAAATTGGTGTTGTAATCATTCCATGTTTTAGTCAATTTTCAAAGTAAATACTTTTTTCAACTGCAACAATTTCTAAACTGGTCATTAAATGTCGTTTTTCAAATAAACAAAATCCGGTAAAGGCCGATATTTCGAATCTAAAAGTGATCAAAATTTTTATAACAATTTTGATCACTTTATTATTTTCAACAGGTTAAAAAGTCAATTTGGCACCTTACATTACAATATTAATTGGCACCTTATATTACAATATTAATTACCTCCCTTCGGCGTTCGCTCTTCATGATAAAATTATTACTCTTTTTAAGTTTGTTTTGAAATGACGTACATTTCATATGTGACACAAGAAGGCCTTTTAGGGGAATAAAATATCTGCTTCCTTATTGTGCGTTTGTTGCCCCTTTTGTATATGAGATACTTTAACCCAACCCATACTTTCCAGTGTAACACGTGATTTTAAAAATTTTATTTCTAAAAATAAATTTTCATTGGTAATGTTATCCGTTGCTGGTGATAGTGACATGTTTGAATACTGTATGAAATGAACCCATATGTAGCAGATTTTTTATTTTTTTGACTATTGTCAATAATTTCAATAATAATAAAAGAAGACGTAAAAAAGATGTTTGTTTTTTTTTTGCACTAAAAAAATATTTTTCGCTATTATATCCAAGTATTGTTGGACCACAACAGCACAGATCCAAGATTTCCACTATTCAGGGTGTCTTCTTTACAAAAAAAAAGTCTTAAAGACGCAGAAACACTGAGTGTTTTTTTGCTTTAATTTTTTTTTTTTTTTGCTGTGACATTTTTTCACCTAGATTAAAATAAAATTAACCGCTCTACTTGAAGCATCAGACAAGTCACAAAAAATCAAACATATCCATATTTTTTATTGTCTTGCAGTTCTATGTAACGTGTCTCTCAGGACGAAGGCGATCATGCCTTTTCACAATTTCCTGTCCTTTTTTTAGCTCTTAATAAATTTTGTCTTTTTGTTACATTTCCTAAACCCTGTTCTGCCATTCATTATCTCGATAGGTAGGTCATGGGTTATTTTCCTCTGTCCCTCTTGCCTTCAATCTGTCCTGTGCGTATCAAATTTTCCAAGCCTTCTTTTTTTATTATGTGCCCTAGAAATTTCAACTGTCTCTTCCTGATGTTAAGTGTCCTTTTTGTGTTCATTTTCTCTAAAAATTCGCTGTTGCTCATGTTAAGTCCATGATATTCTGTTGCTTCAAATCTCTGTGAGGAAATTTCCCAGCATTCTCTGCCTTATAGGCGGACTGATATTATGTAACAGTGCAGTACTCTTTTCTAACAATACAAAAATCTTCTGAACCGTCTTTTTTTGTTTCGTCTTTATTTTAAATAGGATAAAAAACGAATGTATTTTTTTTTTTTATTTTCAAAAATACAAATTCTACTAAAAAATGAATGACAACCTACGGATGTGTTAGGCTAACTTTTCAACCGTTTAAGAAAATAAACTAAAAGTGAAGATAAACCAATTTAATAATCGCCTTCGATCATTCTGACGGAGAAAGCAAAAGTTAAAAAACTCTCTAGTCTCGTTGCTCGTTCACGTGTTACTGGGTTGGTTACTGCTATCTATTTATTGTGGTCGTTTTCCTTCGAGGTGGGGCGGGGAGGATATTCCCCAACCTGTGTGTGCGAATTTGGGTCAGTTTCTAATTTCGTTGCCTTGAAGCGAAAATCTAAAGCGAATAACAATAGTTCAGTAATTTTATCTTTTTCTGTTGTTTTACCACGAACTTACTTACGACTTGAAAACTTTGTAGGTACAGTGTAACCCGGATATAAGAGAGTTGTCGGGACCGGATACGAAATCTGTTATATCCGGGTTTCTCTTATATCCGGGTTTGGTCTTTTGTTTAGATAAGTATGGCTCTAATTTGGGACCAGAGAAGACCTCTCTTATATCCGGTTTTCTCTTATATCAGGGTCTCTTATATCCGGGTTACACTGTACCTCCAAAATAGAGGAAGGTTGGAAGGTTTAAAATGCATTTTAAAAATGAAAAATCTTACTTAAAGCTTCTATTTTAGTTTTAATTTTAAGCTAATAGATTAAATTTTCCAATAAGCAAAAGATTTTGCTGTATTTCAAACCGATTTTAAATTGATTGGAATGACTTTTTTAAATCGCTAAAATTGGCCATATTGACAAATCTGCCAAAACAACATAATTTTTTTTATTAAAAATCTTTCAAAAATAAAATTTACTTTTCTGAAACTTTATTTGAGAAAGATTAACTGATTTAAAGTTTAATTAATCTGAATTTAAAAAATATTACTTTTAGTTTAAAATATTGCAGAAAATCATTTTTTTAACATAGAATTGGGTGTTTTTATGAGTTTTTGATAGATTTATCAATAGCTCAATGGTTGGCATTTTTATGTAAAGGGCACATAACTGTAACAATCAAGGGATGAATCCAGTATGAATACGTTTTTTATATAATTTTTTTAACTACACACTAATCTTAAAAACTTAGAAAAATGTTCTAAGTAATCTAATATTTTATTGAATTTTATGTACTTTGGCTTTATGCTTTTACTTACAAAGACATGTTGTGGAAAGGTTAGAAAATTATCAAGAAATCTTAAATTTATCATAGTTACCACTCTTATTTTTGATAATGTTATGTATGGATGTCCTTATTTTTAAACATACAGGATGTTTATACACACAAAAAAATCGAAATTCTTTTTAAAATACTGAGTATAAGCTTTTCCTTTTGTGATTAGTAAATATAGATTTTACTTAATAATATCACCTGACCACTACAAATTAATACAGAATTTTAAAAGATTTAAAATCTTATAAATTATTATAATTAAAAATTTTTAAAATTAAAACAATTCTTGTAAAAATTAATTATTTTTATTTATTTTAAGACAATAATGCCCATAATGTATCTTATTCATAAAAGCAATTAAAACCTTTTGTAATTAAATAATATCTTAGTTTTATTGCATTTTTTATTTTACGATTCAGAGCAGATTTTCTGTAATTGGAGGTCCTGTTTGACAAAAAAGATTTGATTTAAATTTTCCACAGACTTATAACTATTATAAATATTAAGCCCTACAAAAATTAATTTCTTGAAATTTCATAAAATTAAATAAGTGCATGGTAACAGATGTTATAAAAAAAGAATATATATTTTTACCCAGATTTTTTAAAAAAAGAATAGAATGCTTCAAAAATAATCTAACTCATTTATCAATATCTCCTGAAAGTTTCATCAAAATCTGACAATTATCTAATTTTTGTAAGAATTTCCAAATCAATTCATTTTTCACCACAAAAAGATACTTTAATCAAAATTGCAAATGTTGTAAAAAATATAATAATCAATAAATCCATTGGTCTTCCTAATAACCTAAAGATTTTGACCATAAAAAAATGTTTTTTTAAATTTGGGGCATTTTTTCATCATGTATGCTCACTTTTAGCAAATTTATTTTACATAATTTAAATAAGGATTTTAGACATGTTTAAAGCAACAGAGTAAACAATTTTATTAAAAACAAAATTACTTCTGCCCAGTTCAATTAGGTAATTTGATGGATACTGACAAAAGAGAAATTAAAAATCTCTTATAAATTGAATATTTGTCTCAGGGATTTTCTTCAAAGAAATTTAATTTAAAGATTGATTAACTAGATTTTGTAAAAATATTACTGACATTTTGCTCAGAATATAAGGAAAAATACATCTTTCTCAATTGCCAAAAATGTAAAATAAAACATTTAGCAAACATGGACAAACATACCCTCCAATAAGACGTAGTATTAAAGAACAGTTTTTCCCATGACACCAATATTATTTTAACTACCTTCATACCTCAGCAATGTTTATTGTTTTAAAAAGCAATGATTAGAATTGCAAAACCTAAACATATGATGAAAGTGAATTTATACATTTTCTTTATTCTTGAGAATTTACAACAAAATTTTAAACAGTATTTAGTCAATAGATTGTTTATTTACAAGAATCATTTTATATTTATGAAATGTTCATTTACCAATTTATAAAATAAATGTAAAAACAATTTTTATTCATAAATTTATAAATATTTACTAAATTATTAAAACATGTGAACTATGAATAAATCCCTATTATTTAGTGTTTTATAAAGTTCAAATCAATTGGCAATTAGATGATGTTTTGTCAACGATTGCAATAAACAATCTAGTGAATAAAATGTTTATTATATATCTGCATACCTGGGCAGAAACTTTGTTCAACTTGTTAGAAAGACCTGTGGAATAAGTTGAGTTTTTCTAACAATGATCCAATGTAGTAATTGCTCTTCTGATGAATTGAAATTATCATTGAAAGTATTAGCTATTATCTGTAAACTTAACGATTTATTCCCTAGGAAAATATTTTTAATGTGATTTTTGCCTTACTAATGATTTTGATTTGTGTGTATCTTTGAGTGTCAATAAAATTGCTTAACATTAACAAATTAGGATACATTTTCATTTTTGTTCAATTAAAAATTTTGTAGAACATTCTGAAGGGCCAACAACATTGTAAACAATTTGAAACAAGGGTAAAATGAAGCCAAAACTAGTTTATATGCATAAGAAATTATAGGATTATTTTTTATATGCATAATAAAATTTATAGGGATATCATTATTTGCATAAGGAATTAGAGATATTTTTATATGCATAAGTAATTATAAGAATATCATTATATTGTATAAGAAATTATAGGGATATGTTTTATGGCATAAAACATATCCCTATAATTTCTTATACAATATAATGATAAAGATAATTTCTTATGCATAAAAATATTATAGGGATTTATTTTCATGAGAAATTATAAGCATAAGAAATTATAGGTGTACCAATTTTCATATGCACCAAATTTTATAAGGTGCCAAAATGGACAAACCATGAGTTCGGCCTGATAGCTTGTTCTAGAAAAAATGTTTTAATTCTAGACAAAAGTTTGTTCACAAAAAAATGAAACATCTGTCACATAATCTTCAGACTTGTACAGCAAACTGGTTTTAGCGAAGCCAGGTATCCCACTTTCAAGATGCTTTATTTGTTTTTACTCTTTTATAGTTTGTTTGAAGCGATATGCTCTACATATTCTTTGTTTACTCGTTCGATTTATTTATGTTATACGAAGCTTTTTTTTTTCTTTATAAAAAAAAGGACCTTAACAGGCTGGTCAAAGTCGTCCGTTGTTAAGATTACAAAAATAGTCCAACTCCAACGTTCACCTAGACAGTTAAATTCATTTTTAAAAAATGAATCAATTTTAAGAGCATTCAGTTCTCAATCATTGAATGCATTGTCTCTTCACACTAAATTTCATATTTCCCTTCAAAAAACATTCAAACTGTCCTGTTTGAAAATGTTGGTCGATCAACGGAGTTTGGAGATAAGGTAAAAGATGGAGTCCACACACTCCCTCTTTGTCAACAATCATCCTTTTTTTCTTGAATGAGGTAAAAACAAAAATGTAAAATATTACTAACTTCAATTGAAATGAATATAATTCTTATTTTCCTGGTCTAATAAAAGGTAATTTGACACCTGAAACCTTTTAGAAATTAAATTCAGAATTTAGTAGTTGTACTTTTAAAAATAAAAGGTGAATCAATTTGACAACTCCACCCATCCCCTTCTTAATTTTATTATTCGACGAAATGGCATTTGTTATATGCCGTAAATAACGCCATAAACATAAAGACAACTGATTGGTTAGAAAACAAGCGGTATCAGTCACGTGGTATGTTTCCTACTACGTCCGTACATTTGAATGCGAAATCATATAAATAGCGCCGGTTAGCGTGTGTGCTTCAAATCTCATTGTGTTTGAGTTACCTGTGTCACGCTCTCAAGCGAAATCATGTCTGGTCGCGGCAAAGGAGGAAAAGGTTTGGGAAAAGGAGGCGCCAAGCGTCATCGTAAAGTATTGCGTGATAACATCCAGGGTATCACGAAACCCGCTATCCGCCGTTTGGCCCGCAGAGGTGGTGTGAAGCGTATCTCCGGTCTAATCTATGAAGAAACCCGCGGTGTCCTTAAAGTTTTCTTGGAGAACGTAATTCGTGATGCTGTAACCTACACCGAGCACGCCAAGAGGAAAACTGTCACCGCCATGGACGTTGTCTATGCATTGAAAAGACAGGGCAGAACCCTCTACGGTTTCGGAGGTTAAACTAAATTTTCTTGACCTCTGGAAGAAAAAAAAACTCAATCCAACGGCCCTTTTAAGGGCCATCTATGATTTCCCGAAAGTTTTTTCCACTACTTAGATGGCTTTTTTTTTCTGTAAACCCCGCAAGCCACTTACAGTAGGTTTTATTTATAAATATATCATTTAAGTAATTTTGTACACCATGAAGTGATTATTGGATTTCATGTAAACTACTTAATATCTCGTGCTTTTCTACTTAACACAAGTGTTCAGCTTTTTTTTTTTCTTCCCCCTTTCATGAAATTAGTAGGAAAGTTCCCAGAAACGCTTATTTCCTAACTATTTCGTTTTTAAATTCCATTTCTTCGTGTGAATGATAGTCTAATAAAACTCAGTATGACAGAAAATTTTCTCTATTCATTTTTTTGCTTTTTAAATTTATCTCTATACAACCGTACACAATTGTGATCAAACATTGGTTTTTAATTTGTAATTTACTTCTACAGATTTAAAATTAATTCGAAACTGGCTTTTTCTTGGAATTCAAATATTTGCTCAAATAAACTGGATGCACCTATCGAATCTTAATCACATTAAATTCCTTCTCCGTGAGGTGTCTACCTGAACCTCTCCTTCGAGGTGTTTATACACACTTGTGGCTAGAGTATATTTTCTCTTGCTCCTAAATTTTTTTTCATTACGAAAGTAAACTTCCTGGTGACATTGTTCGTTTAAGTGACTTTCAATCGGTTTCGTTTACTACCGTAGAAAACGTTTAAATTTGAGAAAAATAACATTTATTTCACATATTACGGGTTTTGGTCTCTGAGGAAAGGGATGTTCTCCAATCCTGTTAGTGCGTTACGTTATGAATTTAGGTCAGTTGCTAGTTTCATTGTACTGAGAAACGGATTTGTGAAGGCTGACAACCATCAGTAATTATACTTTTAGAAGCTGAGTTTAAACAAGAATATTTAAAACCTTAACTTCTACTTCAAAGAGGGCTTTTTTTGTTTTTGTAACGAAGCTTAATTTCGTGTAAATTGTCGGTTGACTTTATTCTTTAAAAGTGTACTTAACGATTTTTTGAGTAAAAGATCCTATAACCTGCTTTAAATTGGCTTCATTATTTCCAATAATTATGTCGGAAACTGGGTACGAATATAAATTTAAAGAAAATCTGATTTGCTTTTTTTTCCACCCTCTTCGAGCTACTTCATCTTCACTTGAGCCAGACTAAAATATTTAATTTAACCAATTTTAAATTCGGTGATTACTTCGCATAGGATGAAAATTCAATTTATTCATTAACAATTGCAGATTTTTTACTATGTGAGTCAGTTGGAATTTTTACCAAATTTTTAGAATAACCATTTCGTTTTTGTCCAGCAATTTTGGGTGTGAGAAAACTGGAAAGAAAGTCAATTTTACTACAAAAATTGAATAATGTGGGAGTAATTAAGGCGTAGTTTTTGTGCTTGTAATTGGAATGTTTTAAAAATTTCAGTTCTTAAATTGACAAATTCGGAGACCAAAGGTGAAATAAAGTAATTTTTCTGTCAAAATTAATGTTCACAAATCTTTCCACTGTGTTTAACGTTTTGCAGTCATTTTTTAGCTATATAAGCAAAAAAATGGATCCGGTTTTTTTTTTTTTTTTTTCCAGAAATGAAAGCAAAATCTCTAGAGACACTTTGAAAAAAAATTAGGGAATTATCGGATTAAAAAGGAATTTTTAGTAATTAATGAATTGCATAATGGGTAGTTTTTTTTATTATTATTAGAAAACTCTGGGAATGTTTGTGGAGACTGAACCCGACTTTTCCATTTGTGTATACTTTTTAATTTGGGATGTTCGTCAATTGATTTTAACATTTTAGTTATATGAAGATTTAAATCCCTAAAGATGTTATTGCGGTAAAAAAAAAAATGCAATATCAGGTGTGAACATACGGAAAATTCTACCTGAACCTTACCAAAACTACTTCAATAAAACTCAAATACATTAATTTTTTTTTTTTTTTTTTTTTTTTTTTTTTGGACAGTTGAACTTATACAACTTAATAAAACACGTTATTTTATTTCAGACTGGACATAAAAAAAATGCAATATTCCAAGATGATTTTGAAATTCATCTCTGCTGTTCTAAGGAAATCATTTTTTTTAAATAGACATATTTGAAGAATTGAAAAATGTAAAATTAATGCCATTTTTTAAAGAATTTCTTTCCATTTTTAGCAACGGTAGAATTATTTTTGCATAGATGTTCAAAAAAGAAATAATTCTGGATTTGGAACTGTAATAAAAATTTCAATAACTCTTAAATTCAGAATAATTAAAAAAAGACCAACAATTTCTTGATAATTCCGTTGCTGATGTTCCTTATTGCTAAAAAAAAATCGCGCGCTTTTTCAAGATTGTAAATGAAATAGATATTTATAGTTTATTTATATTTACCTCTGACATCACAGCCTACTGTTTATAAATAAACTTTACTTTTTCATTATGCTGTAAGTATTGAAACACATCTCTAGTATAAATATTGGATTTTTAAGAGATTTTAAATTTGTTTAGCTTACATATCGTCTAATGGCGTGCGAATGTTTTACTTTTAAAAATACCTAAAACATCTTAGAATTAATTATTTAAATTTTTTTTTTTAATTATATATTGTCCGTGCGCTTTTTAAGATATTTTTTTTTACCTATGACGCCAGCGGCCAGAGGTATGTTAAAGGTTATAATTTATCCATCTCTTAAAAAGCGCGCGAATTTTTTTAATAACTTAAAAATATACAGAACACTGCAATTAGCAGGAAATTGGAATTTATGTTTAAAAAATAAATTGTCTTTTAACCAATAGTTGAATTTTTTTCTATACGATTTTATGAAACTTAGAAAAAGAAATAATTATAATATTAATTTTTATACAACATTCATTAACCTAACCAGTATGAAAGACATCAGAATGAAGAACATGTTATTAAGGTGAGAGAACAATAAAAGAGCAGAGTTCAATAATATGACAATTGACTCATTGAGGTTGTATTTATTTTAAATTTTTGTAGTTGATAGGAAAACAAAAAACTGGGAGTTCCACAGGCGAGTAATGCATGAGATGTCATTTTTGAAAACATTTTTTTTAATTATTTACATTTTTAAACTTGAAAAATATTTATTTTCTTATTTATTTTATATTCCGTAAGGAAATATATTTCACTCGGGCTATAAGACACACTTTTCACAATTTTATTCAATTTCTAAACAGTACTGTAACTGTAGGTTGAATTTTTTGACGATAGTTGATTAGAAGATTCTCCATTTTCAGGATGCAATTATAAAAATACTTTCCTCTATTTATTTTTTTTTACAATATGAAATTAAGAAAAAATAGTTTCAGATTGTTTCTTGTCTTCTGAAAAGACAAACACTGACGATCGAGTTATGCATTGTAAAGCCTCCCAAAGAGAAAAATATTGTAGAAAACTAAAACATGACCAAAGTAAAAGGTAAAACCGAAAACGACTATTTCTAACTAAATTGTGAGTTGAGTTTATTCGTTTTTTTTTTTTACTTCTAAAATTATAAAATATAAAGACATTTTTTATATCCATATGAAGATTAATTCAGTTTTTGCATAAATTGATAAAATCAGGAATAAAAGATTTTTTAAACATTAAATTTAGGCGGTATTTCCAGATTTTCTGAAGAGAGAAAAATCCTTGTTTGCTTTCTTAAAAAAATATAAAATTTGGTCGAATTCAATTTTATTTTAAAAAGGTAACAATCACATCAACCCTTAATTTAATTTCAAACATCAATTTATCTTTTGAAGCTTTAGAAAACCGAAAACGCCTTTTTTATTTGTCAGTTTCAATAACTTTCTTTTAAATACTTACGGTAAGTAAATATTTTTTTAGCATCATTATTTAGAATTTATTTTGATATTTTTAATTTAACATCTTCAAAATATCCCCTCGATTCCAACGGATGAAAAAATATCCCTTGACTTGACTCAAATGAGTTTTTTTACTTTTTTTTAACTTTAAACAAAAAAGTGATAGGCAACTTCTTAAAATGTTACATTATTGATCATTACGTTATTCATTAAGAAGGGTACAAATACGACATGGCCAAAATGGGCGTAAAGAGAACGGATAGTCACACCATCTGTCTTAAACTCAATCACTGATAGCTCGATTAATATTTCTTACACTAAAACAACACATTATTTTTACAACTACCTACAGTCACTATAAATACCACAATTTCTTTAAGGAGTCCTAAGTCCCTAAATACAAAATGATGTGCGGTGCGGAAAATAAACTGTTGTTGTTACTGTTACACTAAAAATAAAATGAGTAGTAGAGGTTAAAAAAAATATCCAACATTGCACTAAGAAGAAATACGCAGTAAAAAAGTTCATATCTTTTTTAGCTTTATAAAATAAATATACCTTCTTTCAGAAATAAAATTGTTTGCTCGTCACACATAAAACTCTTTAGTCTTTCAGTCAACTCAACACATTCTTTTGAGTTTGACTTATGAGAAGAAAAAGCCCAAAGGAAAGAGAAGAGAGGATGTTCAGAACAGTTTTTATTTTACCAGACAAACAAAAAGAAACCAGTCTCTTTCAATTTTTTGCTCATTTTAAACGCAGTGGCCTCATATTTTCTTCTTCTAAACGTGTCATTAATTATCAATAAAACTGGTTTTGGGGGATCCATAAAGTAGTGTCTTCCTTGCTTAATACTAATAGTTGACACCAGTGAAATAAGAAGGGGTAACGTAACTGCTATGTTGGTAGCAGCAGTCGCAATTTTATAATAACAATAAACGCCTTGACTTAATTAAGCATCAAATTCGCTTTCTCTATGGTTTCTTAATGTCTGCAGTTATTGCTCCTTGAAGCTAAGTTCTGTCTAAATACTAATATTCAGGATATTGGCGATAAAGGATCTTCACAACTTCCTGTCGTTTGCAGTATCTATTTACCAACCACCTACAAGACAAGATGTGGTACGAGGCCAGTTTTTAACGTGGGGCGTTCCGAGCCCGTTGGCTCGGGCAAAAATTGCCCGTAGACCCACGGGGTCGGATTTGGCTACTTCCCCAAACGAGACTCTGCGGCCCGTTTTAGGATCAAAGTGTAGTATCTGTGCTTTGTGATCATGCGGGCTGGGTTCTGTCGAACTCCCTAATGCAGGGAGGAACTCGGAGGAAGCTTTGCCGAAGGGCAAGGTTTCCTTCGGGGAGGTAGACAGGACCTGAACCCGTCAAGGCGGGTTCAAAGGTCATATTTTTGGCCGAGCCTACGGGCTCGCGGGCAACCCACATTAAACCGGCCTTGTGCCACATTTAATCCTCGTGGGTGGGTTAATAAATACTAGCCTCGTCTGGGTTCCTCTCCGCCCGGAAGCAGAGAGTTCGATAAGAAGAGAGGAAGAGAAAGCCTCCTCCTTGCAGGTCTAAGCAGCGTTTGATTCTTTACCGTCCCTTTTTGTCTCGGCTTTGCCATTTATTCGCACAAACTCGTTAGGTAGATTATTGGCTGTTCCCTTCTGACCCCGCTGCCTTTAGTTTACTTTTTTTTACTGTCCTTCGATGCCAATAGAAAACCCCTAGGCCTTCATTTTCTGAAATTAGGCCTATAGACCTTCCGTATTTAAAAGCTTCAGAAGCTGCCCCCCCCCACAAAAAATAGAAAACAAAGTCAGAAATAAGAATAAGTTAAATAAAAATAATAAGTAAGTTACAGTGTAACCCGGATATATGAGAGTTGTCGGGACCGGAGAAGAAGTATCTTATATCCGGGTTTCTCTTATATCCGGGTTTGGTCAATTTTGTTTAGTTAAGTATGGCTCTAATTGGGGACCATAGAAAATCTATCTTATAGCAGGGTCTCTTATATCCGGGTTACACTGTATATATAGTAACACCAAAGTGTGCTTATACATCGTGTTAAAATTCAATTAATGCTTGTCCGATATAAAAAAAAAATAAGTTTCACTACTAGGGTTAATTAATAAATGTGTGAGTAAAGTGTAAATGTTTTAAAATCGTCTATATTATTGAAAAATTACAAAACTAAACTACAAGGGGGTGTTGAAAAGTTTTCAGTTCGATCAAGAAGCTATTTAAAGAAATGTATTTGTCACATTTTGGGAAGCAGACGAAGACAATAACTTTTCAGCACCCTCTCGTAGTTTCTTCAAGAATACAGACGAAATAAAACTGATCCGTATAACGAAAATGTTAGAAGAAAACTATTGTCTGAAGAAAGAGATTACATTCAGGAATATAAAATGGCTGAAAATTTCTGATTCACTCTTTTTAGCCATTTTTTAACAAGATCGTCTGATGCCTCACTCATCAAGTTGGTTTCGTTCAACTTAAAAATGTTTTGCATTAATTTCCATTATTATTATTGTTGTTATGATTATGGTAGTGATTTGGTAGAGTTGCTTGCTAACAAAGTGATGCAAGTGGTACATTTATGTTTAGAAACCCAATATGCAGCCATCATGAGACGCGCTGGGCGTTTTCATGGGCTGACCCATCCTCACGAGTGGTCCAGGCTTGCTGGGCAAAGATTAATTTTATTTTTATTGAGTCTAGAATAGTTACCAACCAATACTATATAACCCAATGTGTCCTGCTATTTAACCCTTAGGTGGGGAGAGAAGAGCTAGGTTAATAATTCACACCTTTCCCAAAGGTATTTGTGCTTTAAGTGAATGTAACAAACTCGGCTTCAGGTCGAGTAATCCAATTAACACGGACGATATCCGTCTGAAGGTGTTACCAAGTATTTGGATGCGACTCCCAAGCCGCCCTGACTGACTCATTCTTCAAGCTTTAAAAAAAGTTCAACACCCGGCCATGATGCTCCTTCACTATTCCTGCTCATGAACAGAGAGGCACAGTGCATCAGCCCCTAGGGATTCTGCCGAAAATGCTTAAGGGCAGGTAACTGACAAGCAAATTCGTGATACTGGACAGGTTATTTACAGTAACCATTCATCTTGAATATTTTTTAACTCATGATGTACATTTTTTAGCGACGTTTACATTGACTGAAGTAATTAGTGAACTTATTGGAAATTATTTATTTTAAATCTAGAATAGCTATCTTTCTTTTGTCAATAAAAATATTCAAGAAATACCACTATTTTACTATTTATTGCAAACCAAATTAGCACATATTTCAACTCAACCACAGTAAAAAAAAAAAAAAAATTTATAATTATAACAAAAAACAATCAAAATAAATATGAGTTCGTCATATTGATATGGACCTATTTAGAAGTTAAATCACCGCTTTTAAAAAATTCTAAGATTTAAAATATTCTGAACTAAAATCAAACATGTTATCTACTTGAAACTAAACACGATATGACACAAACTAAAAAACAATAAACATTCTTTTGCTTGCTTTGCTTCCTGCAAAGTCATTGATACCAAACTAGTTAACATATAGAAAATCAAAATCATTGCTCATATAAAATTTGAGGGGCAGTAGGGTGCAGTCTAAAGGATAATCCGACCCTGATCGTAAAACCCATATTAATTCACCAGGAAGAGTAAAGATGTTGTTTAACATCTTCAATCAATTTTAAAAGATTAGAAGAGTCATAACCTGTGTACCCTTCTTTCAGTACTTTTCTGTACCAAGCAAATAAACCTTCTAATCTACAACGCATAAAAAATTTAATTTATTTGTATTACTATTCCATCTATTGATGTTTGTAATTGCTTATTGTTAATTATTCTTTTAATGACAGAAACGGACAAACGTACTAAAGATAAGATAACTTTTATCTCATCTTTACTTTATCGGTGGGAATGACAACCAACTAGGAAATATGCAAATAATTCAGAGGTAAAAAAAGCAACGAACAGAAACTGTATTAGATGTACTATGATGTACAAAACAAGTCAATAAAAGATTTCGAATGCAGGGTGAGGGAATGTAAACCAGAAAAATGAAACTGATCATAAATTGACATACCAATAAAAACCCGTCATAGAATCTCACATTGCAAACTTTAAATTTCCTCTGTGAAAAAGAATAGCTTAGAAAAGAAGACTTGATTCAAATTATGATCTCATTGCGCTGCGAATAATTGTTGAAGATTAAGAAATAAATAACTTGCTGGCACTTGACTTTACACACCCAAGAACTGATCTCTAAAGTTAGGTTTATCAGGTAAAAAAAAACTGCAAACAGAAGGTAATATATAGCTGTGCGAATTATTGGAATGATAACAAAAAAATTCCATTATATTTGTTTCATTTTTTATGGCCTCGTCTTAAAGTAAGGATTTTGTTTGACTTTATTTTTATTATTGTGGGATAACAATATCTATCACTGTATTTTTTCACTGTATTTTTTCAAGGATACACCTGTAATTTTAAAAAATACAATTACATTAATTAAAAATTACCTCCCAATTTTTTTTTCTGATTTAAATTAGAGTGATAATTTATTTTTTCATTCATCATCAAATCCTTAACTGTGAAAGCTAGACAAAAAATAATACTTCAAAATTCTAAATTCATAATAAAAAAAAATTGTTTCTTCTCTTTTTCGATGTTTGAGTAAATACATGAAGCGATTATTTTCGCGCCAAATCACAGTTGTGATTTATTGACCAATCAGTGCTCGAGTCAACAGGAATGCACAAGCGGCCAACAAGGACTTCACTGGAGCCTTGCCGTCGCTATATAAATAGCAGTCGAAGTCAGTTTCCACATTCAGACAACAACAGCAACATGGCCCCAGAGACAAGTACGAAAGGTGCCAAGAAGGCCGGTAAAGCCAAGTCTAGCCGTCCCGATGGCAAGAAGAAGAAGCGGAAGAGGAAGGAAAGCTATTCCATCTACATCTACAAAGTCATGAAACAGGTCCACCCTGACACTGGCATCTCCAGCAAAGCCATGTCCATCATGAACAGCTTTGTCAACGATCTGTTTGAGAGAATTGCCGCTGAAGCCAGCCGTCTCGCCCACTACAACAAACGTTCGACCATCACCAGCCGTGAGGTGCAGACCGCTGTCCGTCTCCTTCTGCCTGGAGAATTGGCTAAACACGCCGTCTCTGAAGGCACAAAGGCTGTCACCAAATACACAAGCAGCAAGTAAATTAAAAAAAAAAAAAAACTTGTTTCAAATGGCCCTTTTAAGGGCCACCCACATTCTAATGAATGTTTTTTCTTCTACTGTATGCGATATTTCCCCTTCTCGAACCTTTTTAAGATTAAGGTTAGCAAATTTTAGCATCGGTAGAAGACAATATTAAACCCGCAACTCTTTCTGTTTTTAGTGATTTTTTTGTTTTTTTAGAAAAAACAATTATTTCCGAAAGAATCATTGGGTTAGTTTACAACATTTACCGGGTAAGCTAAAGTGGCTCTTACTCAAAATGGCGGTTATTTATCGCCGGTTTAACTTTTTTCTTACCTAGTTTTTTAAACTCTTTTTTTTTTTTTTTTTTTTTTTTTTTTTTCCACGGAGGAATAACTCAAATTTCTAAGTCATCGAACGAGTTTTTTGTACTATCTTTATTTTATTTGGGCTGTACGATTTTTATTTCCAAAAATGTTTTGGAAGTTTTCAGATTATTACTACTCTTTCTCAGAATTCTACAAAAAGTTCTTAGGAAAGCTAAGTAACAAAATATTGGTATACTTTTTCTAAGGAGTTTGTGAAATCGAGATAGAATGTGCTGTCAAGAAAAACAATTTCGCAAAGGAGCCTGATAAAAAAAGAAAAATAACTACCTTGAATCCTATTCCCAACATGCGAGCTTGGTAAACTAAACAACACTACAAATTGTGAAAATTTAAAAATATATGTCACAGTCTAAGAAGCATAAAAAAAGCGTACAAAGTTATGAATTCGCAAAATTGTAACTGCAGGGAAATGTTTTGAAATTCTAATAAATAGATCCATTGTTAGAGAGCTTTAGAATTTGTCATGTACAAAAACAAATTTAACTACTCGTGTTGAAAATATTTAAAATTAGCTTTTTAGCATAAAAATCATTTTTTCCTCTTTTGCAATATTGCATGTTATTATTACACAACTAAACTTAAGTGTGTCTTTTAAACTAAAAAGTTTCACATTCAGTCATAAATATTTTTGGCTCTTCGTGCAAAAGCGAGGAATTAGGAAATTTTTTAAATCGATAACTGCGTAAAATATTTAGTTGCTGTATGCAAGCATATCCAACTATTGGATGACTAGTTTTTATCAAGGTGTTTAATTTATATTTTACATCAGGGACTTTACAAAAAAAAAAATTTTTTTTCAAACTAGGTAAACCGTAAAAACTTCTTACATTTAAATATCTTCATTGAATTTTGGCATTAATTAAACAAAGATAATAGCCTAAACTACTCAGTAAATATAAAGTCATTTTACTTGTGTGTGTATTTAGACATTTATTTGCTCGGTTATTCATCGAAACTTTCTTGAAAAGTGAAAAACTTCTCTTTAAAACCCGATATTTGTCTTAGGTTCGTAAATTATTAATTAATAAATATGAGTTTGAAAAGTTTTTACTTAAAATAACACTTGGTTTGGAGGTTTCACTCCATTTATTTTTCTTATCTATCATGTCATAAATTTTAATTGCACCAAATTAGGTCTTCTTATTCAATCATTCGGATTTTAAAATAAGGTAAACGAAGTGCTACAAAAAGGTGAGAAAATTGATAAATATTTCGCAGAATAATCGATGTTTCTTTGGACTTCCGTACAAAAAATAATGTAATATTTATGAAAATGAAAACTAAATAAAATTCTTAAATTTTTCTCTCGAAAATGGCATTTAAACTTAACTTTTTTGATTTTGATTCTTCAAACATCTTTAATAAAACAAAAAAAAACTCTTGTCAGCAACGGGATAAATAAAAATTATGCTGAAAAAGAATGATTTAAAAAAAAATAAATATACACAATGTGAAAGAAAATTATTTTTGAGGTTTATCGAATTATTTTTGGTTAAGGACGAATTTTAATTTATATATTGCGCACCCCATAACTGAAAAAGTTTTCACAACATATCGATAGTGAGGCGGACTAAAAAAGTGACCCATCCCCACCAAGAACAAAAAAAAATCTGCCAATTTTTTTTTAAATAATGGACTATATTCATTAAGGGATGAGTCGTCAAATGTTCTTTTAAATCGGTTATCTGATTTTTGTAGTAAATTCTTAAAAACTGGGTGTAACATCTTTATTATTATTATTATAGAAAGTGCGCACGCATTTTGGTGACCGAGTTACCAACATGGATGTTTTGTTTTGTTTTTTCGAAATGAAAGCAAAAGATCTCTCTACCCTCTGTTTGCCAAAATTCAGGAAATCATCTTATTCAACTGAAATCTTCAGCACTTAATTAATTTTTTACTGATTATTAAAAAAATGTTTTTGTATGTCCCCCCCCCCCACTACACACACTCACTTTCAATATCTCGTGTGCACTTTAATTTGTGAGATAAAATAAAGAAATCCCTGAAGATCTTATTTCAGTAGAAAATTTATGCAATATGACGTGTGTACAATAGAAAATTCGGCTCGTTTCTTACCAAAAATAGTTCAATAAAACTAAATGTTTATAGGCGAATTGGTGCTTCCATAATAAAACACTTTTTCAGACTGGACAGAAAATAATTTACTATATATTTATGTAAAAAAAAAAAAAAAAAAAATGACTTGTAATTTTTCAGTTCGATTTTAAAATTCATCCCGTTGCTGTTCATCACAAGTATTTATTGAACATTTAAAAAAATAAAGTTTTATGCCATTTTCAAATATGATATATAACCTTTTCCAATTTTTTTTCTTTTTAGCAACTGAAATTATTTTTGGTGGGGGCACATAAAAAGGACATATTTCTGATATCCTGCTTTGATTGACTACTATTAGTATTCAATATCGAAAGAATAATTTAATTTCATACCTCCTGTTCAGTCAATTGTTATGTCTTGAAAGCAGTATTCCGATCCATCGGTACAAGTGTTTTTTTTGTGGGGTATTTTGTTTTCGTTTTTTTTTTTTTTATCGCGTGTAATTGTTTTGATGCATTTCTTGTGTACAAGAAGAACGAATACTTCTGTAATTTAATTATTAAACTATATTCTTTTTTTTTTTTTTTAAGTTTTTATTATTTTAAAAAGTCTATTTTTCCTACATAAAAAGTTTGTTTTTAAACAAATTCTTCAGCTAGTAGTCTTCCGTATTTCTTTAGTTTAAGCTTTTATTTTTACTTTTTCGCGCGCTTTCTAGGACATGGGCAGAATTAGTTAAAAAAATAACTAATTCACAGGTAAACAGGCGTAAATAAAATGTAATTTCATTCTGTTTTAAATAAAAGATAAGCATTAGCTTTAGAAAAATCCAGTTTGACTTACTGGATTTAAAAAAAAACATTTCTAATTTATTTCATTTTTCGTATACAATTGCGATGAGTGAGTGACGAAAAAAACGTAGCACCGTTTTAAAAATGCATAAAAAATGTTATTTATATATGGAAATTTAAGTTCAAAGGAGGCATTTAAATTGCGTTTTTTTATTTTTGAAAAGTCCGTGGCGGTACCTAGGTGATACGTACTGTAAACAATTTTGGTGTTTGGTGTGATAATGAGTTTCATAAAAAACTGTTTATAAATATCAGGCGCGCTACGCACACACTTTAACAAGGACAAGTAATGTACACGCTTTTGATATCACTAATTTAATTTCATTACCATTATAAAATTAATCATTTTTTTAACTAAATGGTTCCATGAGACGCATTGTTTCTCGCCATTCACATGTCAGAAATCCACGCCACAATTTATTTATTTTTTTTTTTTGTACAAGTGCGTGCTATGTCTGTATGTGTCCATTTCTCATATGTTTTGTTTTACTTTTTGTCTGTATGTGTCTATATCGAGTTTTTGATATTCAAAATATTCTTGTGACCAGGGAATAAATTTCACATTTTCCAAGAAAAACGCTATTCACAACATGTTTATTAGAATCTGTCTAGATTTCGGAAAGGAGGTATTATGTACCGAATTACATTATCGGACTCTTGTCCTCATCTTTTTTTCCATTTTGATCACAACGCTCCAGCCTTCTTCACTGGGGTAGACTGTTCTAGTTCCACGTGCCATGTCTAATGGATGCCAGTTATCAGTTCCCTCCTGTGAATTCATCTTTCCAAGTTCTCCACTGCTTTAACCAGGTATTGAACTCACAACTCTTTGGGTCCTGTCACTGGATCACCCAAAGAGACTTATAATTTGTTTTTAAGTCGGTATCTACGATGGAGGAAAAGTTTTTATCTGTATTTGTTCATCTTATCTTATCATATATCCTAATTTATATAGTTTTTCTTCACAAATACTTGTTTCTATCGATGTTAAAAATTATTAATAATATCTAAAACTAGGTACTTCCGAAGATTCGCTAAAAAAATGAGCATACATGTTTTTTAATTGTCTAGAATCTTCAAAAATCAAAATTATGGTTAGCTTTTTTTCTTGCGTCAGCGGATCATAAATCAGTATGGGAAATTTTAGCGTCTTTTTGCAGTGAAAAAACATTGATTTGGAAATTCTTGCAAAAATCAAATAACTGTCGGATTTTAATGAGATTTTCAAGACATTCACAAATAAATTAAATTTTTAGAAAATCTTTTACATCTCTTGCACACACACTTATTTAATTTTGAAATTTCGAGATATTAATTTTTGAATGTCTTTAGACTTTGTTTGTCATAAACAAGCGTCCTTGGAGAATTTAAATCATTTTTTTTTTTTCAAACAGAACCCCCAGTTACAGAAAATCTGCTCTGAATCGAAAAATAAAAATGCAATAAATCTATGACATTATTCAATTAGAAAAGCTTTTGTTTTTATGAATAAGATATATTATGGCCATTATTGTTTCAAGAAAAAAATTTTTTTTGAAGAATAATAATTTTAAAAAAATTTTAATAATTTATAAAGTTTTAAATCATTTAAAATTTTGTATTAATTTGTAACGATTAGGTGATGTTATCATTAAGTAAAATTACATTTATGGAAAAGCTTACAATTCAGCGATCTCCAGTATTTTAAAAAGAATTTTGAATTCGTATGTATGTGTGTCCGCGTATAAACGTACCAATTTCTGTAAATACGGATGTCCATGCGCGACATTATCAGAAAATAAGAGCGGTAACTATAGTAAATTTAAAACCAACGTACCTATAATTCAATAAAAACTTAGATTACTTAGAATATTTTTCTTTATTTTAAAGATTAGAGTTAAAAAGTGATGTAAAAAGGCATTCACGTTATATTCAAGTAATTTTTACAGATATGTCCCCCTTCGAAAAAATTTCCAAATCTAAAATAAAAACACCCACCTCCGTGTTAAATGTTTTTATTCGACATTTTAAACTAAAAGTAATATTTCAAATCAGATAAATTAAATTTTAAATCGGCTAATATTCCTCAAAGTTTCAGAAAAGTACCTTTTATTTTTGAAAGCTTTTTTAATAAAGAGAATTATCTTGTTCTGAGGGATTTGTAAATATAGCTAAAATCACTAATTTAAGAAATCTTTTCAATCAATTTACATTCTTTTTTTAAAATACAACAAAGTATTTTGCTTATTGGAAATATTAAACATAATCTATTAACTTGAAATTAAAACTTAAATAATAGCTTCAAGGATTATTTCTCACTTTTAAAAAATCATTTTAAACCTTAGGTATCGCTTTTCTTTGGAGCTACTTATCTCAAACGCTGTACTTTTGCCAATTACTAATTTAAATTATATATTTGAAATATACATCTAAAATTTTGATTCCCAAAAATGATCTCTTTTTTTAATTCTGATTTTCATTAAAATAAATTTACATCACAAAACCCGTTATTGTGTCAGTCATTACAATTGTCTTAATTTTTCATAAATAAATCTTTTTACTTGAAACGATTTCATTTTTGCGTGTACAAATGCCAAAAATAGTGTCACGCGTCTGTGAATCTCGACACAAATTTTTGATTGTTGAATCATTAGACACAAACCCAAGAAAAACTAACCCGAAACCTTACCAACCGGGGCATCATGGTTAGTTTATGGGCTACGAATATTTGTATCCCGACGTCAGTTTGTTAGCGTCCTGTCCAATCACTCAACAACGACAATGATGATAATAGCGTCAGTAGCTGCGAATGAATAAGTGAAGATCATGTGGGGTATAACCATGTTGACTAACAAGCGCTTGGAGAGTAATCGCCCTGATATCACTTTTGACAAAAAAAGACCAGTCACGAATGTATCCTGATAGATTTAACGGTACCTTGGCAAAGAACATCGTCATGGTGTAGTAGAAGAAAATAAAAGTAAACTGGAGAAATGCGCCAAGTAGAAACACCCGAGACTATCTGTAAGAATGACTATACGTTGCAAGACGCTTTGGGAATTGTTAAAAAGTTCATATAACGCTCGTACTTCTGGTTAATAATACTGTAAGCAAACACTGGAGCAAATTTTTCAGTGAAGAACAGGTTTAATCACATGATAAAATTGGGTTAATAATGCAGTAATAGAGAATACTGTAGTTCAGTGCGACAAAGGGTACGACTCAAACGCTACATATTGCGTTCATATGAGAAGACGTTCTACTCATAGCGGATAGACGAGTCTATGTTCAACAATTAGTGTAGGAAATGGTCGTCTTTCTACACAACAAGGATACCTGACACCATTGTGGGTTGTCACTTTTGTAGTTGACGCGCGAGGGATTATCTGCAAGAATCACTTCCTCGCAAGACGCTTTGGAAATAGCTGACATAATTGGGAGTACACAGCTTGGAAAAGCACGTGTTCAGGAAAGTGTTGTATCGCTAAGCTGCCGTTAGGAGTTGGAATATGACCATCCAAGAGTCGGAGAGCATCTCAAATCTCTAAATAAATAATAATTTCACTGCTTTTCAACTTGGTTTAATTAAAAAATCGGATATGTTTAGTTCACTATTTTTCATCTATTTATTTTTATTCTCATAATTCTCTAGAATACTCAAATGTAAATTTTGGTGTTTTTATGCATATTTGAACCCATAAGCCTGTGACAGTTATTGGAGTACCCACAACGGTCTCAAGGGTTTCATGTTTTATGACCAGTTATAAGTCTGTGAACTGATATTCGAGGTGGCCAACCACTTGACCAAAACAGAATAAACAAATGAAAACTTTTGGGGTCAAGTGACAACAAACCAGAGTTTGAAGATTTCCGAAAATTGCAAAATGATAAAAATGTGAAGACCGACTACAATGCTATACATATAGCATTGTAGTCACTTTGTAGTCGGTCTTCACATTTTTATCATTTTGCAATTTTTTATAAATTTTCTAATAAACAAAGATTTCTTTTCAAATTTATTTCTTTATAAAATGGTAAATAATAAATATTTGCAAAAGGTAAATAATAAATATCGCATTGTACTTGGTTCACATATTTTTTTAATCTTGTAAATAAACATTGCTGAAGGATTTGAAAATGTATACAGTAATAGAGGTTTTCTCGTTTCAATAAATATGAAAACAAGTTTCTATTCAATTTTTTTAATAGATAAATTGTGTTTAAACTTTAATATCTTTGTTGTCAATTCTCAAGAATAAAGAAAATATATACATACACTTTCATATTTGGGGGTTTATTAAAATTCTAATCATCGCTTTTTAAAACATTGCCGAGGGAGTCCAGAGTGTATACAGTAATAGCGGTGTTAATGGAACAATCATACATTTTTTTTTTTTTTGTGAGGACAAAGGTTTATATTCACTGTTGCGATTGAATTGAGTCCTGAACCATCCATTAATCGGGACAGCAGTTTCGGTTTAGTTATGATATCGGTCATTTGATCTACAATACGCCTACCGTGATGTTGATATAGGCAGAGAGTTGGTAGAAAAAAAGAGACAAGGGAAAAGCTGTTCTGTTAGTCTGATATATATCAGAAGTAGCAGACCTTATCCCAAGTGCCATTTCCCTAGGGCGGGTGCAATAGTCTCGTACCTCCACTCAACATCTATGATACGGGGCCTGTCACTCTACATATCAATTTTCATTTTTCACCTAAAATACAGATTTTATTCTAACCTAATTATGTACAATAATGGACCATATAGGCAATATCGGTGAACAATTCAACTAGAAAAATTGTAAATAAATACAATGTCGATAGAGACTTGTCACAACAGATCATTCATCTTAAATAAATCAACAATATTTCCGGCAATTTTATAACATCAACTTCAGATTTTTCTTGTGAAAAAGTTAAAGAATTTTTACACTTTCAATATTATGGATAAAAAAAATAGTGAATCTTATATAGTGTTTTTTTTTTTTTTTTTTTGAGACTTAAGCAAAACTAAACAAATTCACGGATTTGAACGGGGAATAAAAACCCCAGAACGTCATGATTTGTGAAAAATCTTCATCCTTTAATATTCAGCTTTGCTTAGTTTTTAATTTGTAACGTAGATAAATGTAAGTAGAAAGTACAAATCCTGCTAAGATAGCGATATAAAAAGTACTGTCCGGAGCCCCAATCAGGCTCACCCCCATACTCCGTCAGGGGGTTCAGAGGTAGTACGAACAAGCTCTAAATTATAATAGCTGGGTCACATTCCTAGATAAAATATAAATATCCCAAATGTCACCGACCAAGGGTCAGGGCAAGAGTCTTGTGCCTCCATAACATCTATGATATGGAGCCTGCCACTTTACTACATCTCAATTTTCATAAAGTTGTATTCATATAAAATACAAATTTTATTGTAATCTAATTATGTACAATAATGGATCATATGCAATATCGATGAACAATTAAACTGGAAAAATTGAAAATAAATACAATGTATGTAAATACAAATTAGACAGATGTCATAATAGATCATTCCATCTTAAATAAATCAATATTTTGTGCCAATTTTTAACAACTTCAGATTTTTCTATCTATAAAGTTGACCAATTTAAACATATTCAACATTATGGATAAAAAAATAGCGAGTTTTATATCGCGTTTTCTTTTTTCTTTTTTTCAAGACCTTAGCATGAGCAAGACAAATTCACGGACTTGGATGAAAAAACAAACAAGCACTAGAGACAGCTTCTCTTCAAGCCTAAATTATGTGATAAACGGAGGCAATAAATTTAATCTACGATTCTCACTTGTCCTCAGGTCTCAAGACATTTTCCCTTACAATCTCATTCTTTCATTATCAAACTGAAGAAGCCGAAGTGAACACACATAATCTCCACTGGAGAAACGCGTCTTTGATAAAACCTTTTTTCTACTTTCTCTCATCTTCACTTTTCTTATGCATCCTACACACATATGCACGCACAGACACACATATATATGTGTGTGCGTCATTAAATAATTTAGACAAGTTTTGTCTACTTATTATTAATAGGATCTTCTCATATTCACAAGTTACTTTGTGTCCTTATTAAAGAAAAAAAGAAAAATTTCCATACTGATGTATATCCATTTTATTCCCGAGTACTTTCGACATTAACGCAATGTCATCTTCACGGTTTTGTTTTTTGCTAAGACAAAATTGAGGTGTTCAATGAAAATTAAATTTTTTACTTGTGAAGTGGAAAACGCTAACTTTATGCACTGTACAATTTTTTAATTTTATGATGTAAACATGCACATGCAGTAACGTCAAGGGAGGTAACTAATTTATGAAATGTCTTTTTTTAAAGCTATTAGGTATAACCCAAATATTTTAAACTATCTACTGTGAACATTTTAAAACATTTTTACAGTATTCATAATTAATTTTATTAAGTCTTGGTTTCAATTTTCTGATATAGATAGGTTCAAGAATTTTTTATTTATGTATTATTTTCATGAAAAAAATATAGATGTATTTTCAACAAGAATTTTTCTATATTGCGAATGTGGACAGGCATGCTGTTGTAAATGTTGAGAGATGTTATTTGCAATGAGCACAGCAGTTTTGACTTAAAGACAAAATCCTGACGATGACATTGTGCTAATTCCGAAAGTATTCGGTAATAAAATGGATATACATCAATATGGTAATTTTCTTTCTTCCTTTAATAAGGACACTAAGAAATTTGTTAGTAAATGAGAGAACACTATTAAAAATAAGTAGACAAAACTTGTCTGAATTATTTAATGAGACATATCTTAATGAAAACATGCTGCCAATGTTTATATATATATATAACAATGTTTACGCAATATATATATATATATATATGTTACAAGAGATAAACAAGTTCTTCAGGGAGTCTGTTTCATATGAAACACCAGTGATTGTACGGGAACCAAAGTTAAGCAACTTCGAGCCTATTCAGTAACTAGATGGTTAACCGCTTGAATACCATACCAGGTGCAGCAAGCTTGGATGTGTGGCTGGTGTAATGGATTACAGATCGGAATTGTTAATTGGGAAGCAAAGCTCCAATTCCTTAAGCACAAATACTCTTACTCCACCTCTTCTCACCCCAGTTGTGAGTTAATTAGTAAGACTTGCATCACTAAATCATTATCTCCACCCCACAAAAAAAATTCTTACAATCTAAAAATATTTTGTTTTAAATAGCCTACAAAGGGTCGATAAACTGTATAAAACAAATCAATTTACTGTCTCTCTCTCTCTCTCTCTATATATATATATATATATATATATATATATATACACATACACCTCTCAATTTTCCCACACAGAGAAATTTAAACATGTATGAAAAATGCCAACAGTATGTAAAGGAATGAATACATTCTTGTAACGTCTTTAAAAAGGGGGCATGGTATAGACCTGGTGACATATTCTATGTTCTCATTTAGGACTGTTCTCGCCAACAGACTGTTACATGAATCTCAAGAGTCCCTTAAGAAATTGAGAAATTCGTCAGAAGGGAAATAATTGCCTTCTACATCCTTACAATAGGATACAAATTGAATAACCTTTTGAAAACAGTTCTTCCCGTGTAGCCAAACCAACCGAGTCAACTCATACTGATCTTTTTTTACTAGATAAGCCACGTTCCACTTTTTGAAAAGAAAACTAAATAAAATAGCGCTTATTCAATAAAAACAGTAAAATGTATATTTCGAACCAAGAATAAAAAACTTAGTAAATAAAATTATTTTTTGCTCCCCCACCCCTTCGGTTTTCAAAGTTTCATGTCAATTTAAAAATTCTATCAATTAAATACTATTTTATGCCACGATTTATTTAGAGGAATTTTGTATAAATATTATAACCAGAAGGAAATTCGACAGGCCATTCAATAATTAAAAATTCTATAACTGAAATTCAATGAGTGAATGTAGATGCCATCAAAACTTTAGTTAGTTTTTAATAGCAAAAAAAAAAAAAAAAAAAAAAAAAAAAAAAAAGGTAATGATGGCAATGAAACTTTCAGCAATTCTCACTTTTATTACTAAGCTAAATTATAGACTAAAAGCAGCACTTATTTAATTTTGAGCACGGAAGCGGCAGTCTAGACTGCACAATCTCATTCTCAGTTAAAACAATTTTTTTTTTTTTTAAAGCACTTGTTCAGCTGAGGTGTTTGTAAAAAATTAATTATTTAAGCTTTTTCTCAAGGATTTGGCACGTTTTAAATGATAAAATATTTTAAAGTTTCTAATCTAAATCATCTTCAGAAATCTTATATAAGATTTCTGAAGATGATTTAGATTAGAAACTTTAAAATATTTTATCATTTAAAACGTGCCAAATCCTTGAGAATTTATCAACTGCATATCAGACGGAATTTGTTTGTTGGTTCACAAGTTCTTTTATTTCAGACTGAGAAAACTGTTATATAACCGGAACCCTTTCCCGGCAAAAAAAAAAAAAAAAAAAATTTTTTTTTTTTTTTTTATACATAAGGTTATGTTACTGTGTCATTTTCATAAATGTAGGATTGTGTGAAGAAGGATGTTTTTGTGGTGGATGAGGAAATTGTAATGAATGGATGGATTGCAAATCGGATTAGCGAAGTTTAGGATAGTGACGACCAGCCTCACCCCAATTCCTCTTCTTCAGCCTTGTACCCAAAAAAAAAAAAAAAAAAAAAAAAAAAAATGTATCTTTGATGCAATAAAGTCGCTCTATTGTTTAAGTGCTTGTCTGTCTTTACTACAGTTAATTTTAAAATTTAACACATTTCTTCACTCGATTTTGTTTTTCTCTTATATAAGAAATTAGGTAATTAAAAAAATAAAATCACAATATGAAAAAAAAAAAAAAAAAAAAAAAAAAGAAGAGTAAGGCGCATTTTTAAAATATTTTTGTTTATTTTTTAAAGATCGGTACGAGAAGGAAAGAATATTTTCTCCAATTAAAGAGGGAAAATAACTTATAAAATGTTAGATGGTGAATAATTTTTTTTTAAAATTTTGACAAGCTATTTAAAGAATTTTTTTATCCAAACGTTTCAATCACCAAATATTTAGATGCAGAAAATGAAGACATTGTAAAATGCTTTTGAAAATATCTAATGCAATACGAACGCAATTTTAAAAGTTTTTTTTTGTTTTTTTTTTTAAATGAATACGAATATTAACGCCATTTTTAATAATTAAGTTTCTACATTAATAACATACTTGAGTTGACTAAAATTATTGTGTCGTCCATAAATTGAAATTCCGCCTAAAATGTAATCAGCCTTTTGGTAATCTTCCTCAACGGCGACTGGAATTTTCCGCTAATGGCGTCCATTGTGCAAGAAAAGAAAAAAATATTTTTCAAAATAGATTTATTTATTTATTTTTTTTAACCAGATGTCTGAGCTTAATTTGTATATATTTGTTTTAAAGATTCTATTGAGACAGGAAAACAAAAAAAAAAAAAAATCATGCAGCCATTCCAATGTGTAATTATCAATTTTTTTTTTTTAACGTCAACCCAGTCTAAAGAATAAACTTTCATTGCTTAATTTCTTCGTAATTTAAGACGAAGAGAAAACTGATTTTCTAAAGTAGAAAGGAAAAAAGAAAAAAAAAAAAAAAAAAAAGCCTAAACAAAGGGAGATCACTCTCAAAAGAAACTTAAAAAAAAGTGGTTCGCAAAAATCGTGCATTACTCGTAATGTAGGTTTCTTTTGCAAAACGGTGAAATAGTTAAGTAATT
This sequence comes from Acanthosepion lycidas, assembly GCA_963932145.1. Taxonomy (NCBI): domain Eukaryota; kingdom Metazoa; phylum Mollusca; class Cephalopoda; order Sepiida; family Sepiidae; genus Acanthosepion; species Acanthosepion lycidas. The sequence goes on from OZ010613.1 coordinate 1,108,567, forward strand.
TTTGTCAGAGGTATCATGGATTTTGTAAGCATACAAATATAAAGCGCGTTCAAAAGAATGTCAGTAATTCAGCTCTTTAATTCGGAAGAAATTTTGATTTCAGTTTTTGTGACAGAAGTTAATTGGCGCATTACCATTAATTTAAAAAAAAAATTCAGCTTTCTCCATTCGAGATAAATAAATGAGGTAAATAAAGTAAGTTATTCATTCTAAATATGAATCCACGAATGACAAGGATTTAAACCAGATGCATTTTCGGTAACAAAAAAAATTCATTAAATTTTTAATGACAAGTATTGAAGCTTTTATTTTGGTTTTAATTTCAAGCTGGCTAAAATAATTTCTAAACAAACTCTTGGAAACTTAGATTTGACGAAAATAAATGAAATAAAATTTATTCAAATTAATGTCGTAATGTAAATATTTTAACTACAGCTTAACCTTAATTCGTCCAATGTAAAGACAATATTTCGCTTTAAGTGCAAAGTAATTTAAAATTAAACCGTTCGTCCCCCCACCCACTGTCTATAGACGAGTAGAGTAGACATTACAAGGACAGCTCTCCACACTAAGTTTTCGGCAGGCTTTTTACTTCTATAATAAACCCAGAAGTTTTTCTTTTCAAGTTATTTCCTAATTGGGACATATACAAGTTTTAATTTAACATTGCCGGAAATACTTGCTCGCAGTTGAACTTTGAAAATGGAAGCAATTTTTCCAAATAAAGTTTACAAAACCAGAACTTTCGTTCATCTCTAGTTAAACTAAAAGAAAAAAAAAAAAAAAAAAAAGCCTGTTAAAAAAGTTAAGTCAGTGTTAACAAGATCAATAAATCAGTGAAAGAGAACCAGAGTATATGTTCGACTTCACTTGTGTAATGTAATAAAGTGCTGAATTAAAATGCATCGACATGGAAAGATTAGGGAGAACAAGTATTTCAGTATAATTATAAAAAAAAAAAAAAAAAAAGTGGGGGGATGAATTAACATTTCTCTTTTTACTCTTTAGTTTTACTAACATTCACGAAGTATTTTAAGAGTTATGCAGTTTTTCAAGTGAATTTTTGTGCATGTGTAGGTCTTTCAATTACGTTGGTAAATAAAGTGGATTTAACCTTTATTTCTGAATATTCAAGAGGGAAAAGTGTCTCCCTATCGGAAAATGAATTCATTGTAAAGTTATTAATCTTTAAAAAAAAAAAAAAAAAAAAAATTTAAATGCAGCCAAACATTTATTTCTCTGTACAATAAATACAATTATATACAAAATCTTAGCACAAGGCCAAGGGGTATTTGAGTCCGTATCATTTGGATTAAAAAAAAAAAAAAAAAAAAAAAGTCGAAATGAAGTTAAAGAAAAAAGAAAAGTTCTTAAACACGTTGTTTACAAACTTAAAATTATTAACGAGTCACTAAAAGCAATTCAAGTTTATGCGGTTATTTTAGCTAAAATAATATCGAGCCATTCATTATACTCCGACTCCTTTTTCGTTGAAAGAAGGACTGTAGAGGCAGAAAAAAAAAATTTAAATGATCTTAATTAATAAATTATATACGCAAGACGAAAATAGGGAGGTCATTCGTTTAGCAAATTTTTTTAATTAATTGCATTTGGCGTCGACAGAGTTAATCACCGACACAAATACGAGAGAATTTTTTGTTTTTGTAAGAAGGAGATATCGTATGAGTGTGATAATTTTCATGAGAAAATGTGCAGCCCAAGAAGGGGCTATATTGGTTTCATAAGAGAAAGATAGTCAATTATTAAAACTTTAGAGAAGGTTCAGTAGAGGCTTACAAGTTTATTTGCTACTTGTGTATTTGGTGACAGCCTTTGTGCCTTCAGAGACGGCGTGTTTAGCCAATTCTCCGGGTAGAAGAAGACGGACAGCGGTCTGCACCTCACGGCTGGTGATGGTCGAACGTTTGTTGTAGTGGGCGAGACGGCTGGCTTCAGCGGCAATTCTCTCAAACAGATCGTTGACAAAACTATTCATGATGGACATTGCTTTGCTGGAGATGCCAGTGTCAGGGTGGACCTGTTTCATGACTTTGTAGATGTAGATGGAATAGCTTTCCTTCCTTTTCCGTTTAGTTTTCTTGCCATCAGAACGACTGGATTTAGCCTTGCCTGCCTTTTTAGCACCTTTCGAGCTTACTTCTGGAGCCATTGCTGAAAAACTGCGGAAATATGGGTGTTAAGTCAAATTATATAATAGCAAGTCAGGCTCTAGAACAGGTGCAGATAACTGGGGAAGACTTAATGGAGAAAGCGCGCTGATTGGTTGATAAATCGAGAGGCAGTCACGTGTCAAGCGGGAAGCACAGTTTCACTTAGATTTGTTTACGCCAAATTGAAATAAATAAGTAAATGGAAAGATTTTTCTTAGAATAAATTCATCTACTTCGTTTTTTTTTGTCACCTATTTCTGTTAACTAGCAGTCGGACTCATTAATTTTCTTTCAGATAGCATTCATTGTGTTAGTTACACCCTTCTTTTTTTTAGTTTTAGGTGCTTTCTTTCGTGTAAAAACAAAAAAATATAATTTTGAATACTTTCTCATTTCGAGCTCGTTTCTTGTCAATGAGAATCAAGCTTTGACAAAAAGAGAAGTAAACATCAGCTGAAGTTAATATCGTAATATTATTACTGTTGATTTAAAAGTGAAATAACTAAAATAAAGGATTATACTAAACTAAACATTATTGCCTCCCCTCATTCTGTAGTAGTCAGTTGCTAGTTTTTTCTTTCTCTTTCGTTTCTCCAGAATTATGTAAACTAAAAAGACAACATTAATAAAAACAAAAGCACGTTTCGTCTTCTGATGGACTTTATCAAGCAAAATAACTGTTCATTATAAGGTCCATCAGAGGACGCAACGAGTTCGTAAAATTTTTTTTTTCCTTTTAAACGTTTATAACCCAACGTTAATTCTCAGTAAACGTTAAGTTACAAACAATAGTACATACATGGTCATCAGCTCAAAAACTTGTATCGACTAAATAACCTTTTTTTTACTTAACCTAAGAAGATCCGTCGATTAAGATTCATCATGAAGTGCGGATCTGTGAAAAAGTTTACAATCAAAATTTAATTAAGAAAAACTTAGACAAATATAGCAAATAAATAAATAAAAAGTTCAATTAATTATAACAAATAAATAAAAAGTTCAATTAATTAAATTATGCATATGCTGCAATTTTTATCTCTTTCAGTCTGTTCATAGCTATCTATCTTTACAAGGGGTGCATCCGTGCATGTTTTTATTGTCATTTAAAGCATATTAAATTAATATTATTAAAATAACAATCCGTTTTATTTACTCAAAACAATTGTAGATAAAATTATCAGCCTGTGTTAAATATCATTTTTTTAAAATAGGAGAAATGTTCTTTGTTAATGTTCTAAGGATGATTTCTTCAAGAGATACATGTTGAAATTGTTCTCCTGTTTCTTTCATGGAATTTTGTGCTAAATTTTATTAAAGGCAAAAAAGGGTGGTTTATTATTTTTTTATCATTGTTATTGCATAGATATATGATGGATGTTAAAACTTTCTTTATATAAAATTTTATTAGCATCTGTTTCAGTATCAAAATATCCAACTTAACTGAAATTTATAAAAAAAATATTTTTTGAAAGAGGTGTTCATGGAGGTGCAAAAATTAAAAATTGATTTTATGTTCTTTATAAATATGCAATTTTACAGCACCAAAATTGACAAAAATAATTCTGAGATCAGATATGTGAGAAAAAAATTATTGTTTGATAATGTACATCTTTCCATATTTTTTTTATCACCACTGGTGTCAGCTTGTGTCGGATTATCTAATTCATATGAAGATTTTAATTCAAATGATATCAATCTCTCTCTCTCTCTCTGTGTCCATCCCCTGGCAAGTGGATGGAGTGATTGTTGGAGGGTCCATCTACAATACTTTATATTTGTACTACTAATTCTATTAATGCACTATCTCTGATATCAAGGACTTTTTATATATATATATATATATATATATATATATCAAAGATAAAAATCAAGATGAACTGTTGAATCTTCGTAATGAGATATTTTCTAAATGTAGACATAAGAAGAGATTCAAAACATAAACACCGTTTTGTAACTTTCTGTCTCTTATGTCAGTTCCATCTTGGTTCAAAACATCGGGCATGACATTTTAACGGAATGACTATTATGTTTATTTTGTTTATCTCTATATAGATCATTGTGTATGTTTTTGTGATGCGCTATGGTTTTTTTTTTTTTTTTACGCCCAAATTGTTGAAATTTTACTTACTTAGTTCTTAAATTCTAATTTATATGTATGTATTTGTACGTATTTGTATGAATGTGGGTATATGTGTATATATAAATTGTTGAAATTTTACTTATTTAGTTTTTAAATTCTAATTTATATGTATGTATTTGTATGTATGTGGGTATATATATATATATATATATATATATATATATATATATATATGTGTGTGTGTGTGTGTATGTATGTATGTATGTACTTGGCTACGGGTATATGTAGGTATATATTTAGGGGTGTGTATTTGTATATATATGTATGGATATGTGTGTGTATGTGTATATATTCATGTATACGTATGTGGGTGTAGGTATATATAGAAGGATATATATGCAGGGATGTGTGTATATGTATATATATATATATGTATATATATGTATGTGTGTGGGTGTGCGTATGTGTTGGGGTATATATGTACCCATATATATGTATGTGTATATATATGTGGGTATAGATGTGCGTGTATATGTGTATGTATGTATAGCTAAACGGATAGATATAGGGATACATTGTTTTTTTTGTTTTGTTTAATTGTATAGAAATGTAAGGTTTTAGGTATATATGTTTATGCGCATGTATGCGTATGTTCATATGTACAAGTGTGTGTAAATGGGTAAGGAGTGGATGCCTATGGATGTATGTGTGTATATGTAGGT
>OZ010613.1:1116039-1296039 GCA_963932145.1 Acanthosepion lycidas
CTGACAGTCATGATGCAGTGATATATCTACATGGCTGAGTGTTTGAGCATATTGGTTTTGTTCACAACTGTTGATCACCCCATATAATGAGCTTTCTCCCATAAACTCTAATTAAGGTCTATTCAGTATAGTTGCAGTACAAACTACAAGTTGGCTCTGTGGATGTTAAACAAAAACAAATGTGCTTTAGCAGGCACCTGCAACAGGGATTGATTTGCCACCCTAGCAGATGGGTGGGTTTGGAAATGAGTATCTGACCATTCAAGCCAGTTGCTTGATAAGGCACAAAACATGTTACACTGTTTAACAGAGAAGAGATTGACAACAACAATGCCAATTACAATGAAATTAAAAGATAAACTAAATTATCGTCATTTTCACCATCATTAGTCCCATGACCAGGTGTGGTCTTATGGTCGTTGAGCAGCTGAGCACCTAACCAGTTCACTCCATCTATATGGGTTCATTCATATGTAGTGTGTCTTGGGCAACTATACCTGGTGGAGCTCATCCCTCTCCAGATCAAACCACAGATGATGTCCTCCAACTCAAAAACTTGCCTTGTTACAGATAAGTGGCTGTTGATTTCATTGGAGTGTTCTCTATCCTGGCCATTGACTTCAGGTTAGAAAGCTCTGAGTGGGTACATAGTGATGGAGCCCATTGTGCAAGATGGCCGTTGTATTGACCCTACAAGAAAGTAATACTTATTTTGTAAAGATACAAAAATGTGGTACAAGGCCAAGAATGGGAAGGCTGATTTTCTTCTGTTTTATGATTAAACCTAGCTAGTATTACATACCATTCTTACTACAGTCACTATAATACCTCAAAGTCTCTATGAAGTCCTAACTAGTCTCCATATATAAACTTTTTGGCAGAGGGGGCGGAGAATAAAAAACCAACAATTTAAAAAATTCTAACCTCATTGTGTATTTAGAAGAAAGTTCATCCGCCATTTGACTTTTTTTTTAGTTAATTCAAGCAGAACTTTCCTGTCCCACACCTGCGTTGTTATCATCATAAGATTGGTAGGTTTACAGTACACTTTCTTCTTATCATTTGCAGAAATGAATGAACAATACTGCCGAGACATAAACCATGAAAACTTCAAATATTTTAAATTACTCAGCGAATATTGCATAAAATTTCAACACTCAGATATAATTGATAGAGAAAAAAAAAAAATCTATATTTCTTTTAAAATCTACTGAATTTTTTTTAAAATATAAGAATATGTCTACTTTTTTTTTAATTGATGTTATTGTTTTTTAGGAGTCATTTTTTGGTGTACCGATGGAGGAGGCCCACTTCGAAAAAGAGAAGAAAACAAAACATCAAGAAAAAAATTAACCCGATGCCACATTATTGATGGAAAATAAAATGATACTGTACACTACAGTGTACTGAACATTTTTTCTACAAGACAATTTTTAAAAATGTTCTTCAATCTTATTTTGTTAAAAATTTGAAAAAAATTACTTTATTTTTATTTATTTGCTTATTTTAAAAATATTTTTTCTTGTTGTCAGATCACTAAGAGATCATCTTTTTATTGCATAATTAATAATTTTGAAATAAACGTTTTTTTTGTATTTGTTTGTTTTGTTTTTCTGATGCGGAATGTCTGAATCAACAAGAAGCACAACAAACAAAAAGTGAAACATTTACAAATGTTATATAGTTGAAATTGGTGAAGAAAAATTAAACACCAAGAACATCTTCGTAAAAATCAATTTATTTTTATAAAAAATATGCTAAAAAAAAAAAAAATGAGTACTTGGCCAGTATGGGGCTCGAACCCACGACATTCGCGTTATTAGCACGACGCTCTAACCAACTGAGCTAACCGGCCTCACGTTAAACGCCGTCTTCTAATTTGTGATATGTTCATGAAGGGAGACAACAATTTCTCTTCATTTTTTTTTTTTTTTACTTTTTTCTACAAAGCAACAAATTCAACAATAAAATGAATTAAACAAGGAATTAAAATTTAAAATGATTGACTTTCTATTTTTCAAATCAACTTTAATAAAAGAAAACTGCGTATTAATAGAATAAATTACTTCCTTGGCTTTTTTTCAGCACAAAAAAATGTAGACCTTCTTCAAGCCACATTTTTATCAAAATTAAAAAAATATTGATTTTTTTTATCGATTTATAAATGGGGTCATGTTCATCGATAAAACTAAAAAAGAAGCGATACCCCTGCCCTGACTTTTACAGAGTTACCTGGTTTACATTTTTATTTGCAAATGTCAAGTTTGAAACTTTGCTTCAGCTTCTGAGCAGCTAGCTTATTGAAATCTGCAGATATTTCTTTTATTATTTTCTAAATTTAAAAAAAACTTTTTGAAAAGATATTTCTTTCTTGGGGGAAATTTTTAAAATAATTATTTAATCTTAAATGAATTGAAAAATAAGTAGACATAATTTATAAATTAATTAAAATTTAATTAATTTATGTAAATTTTTGTTCTTTAATTTAAAATGCTTTTTTTTTATCTATTTGTTCTTTAAAAAACAGAATCTTAAAAAAGTGTTTTTACTTTTTACATGCAGAACAAGTCTGTAAAAAGTCCAGATAATTCTGTGTAAAAAAAAGTTAGGGATATTTGTTGACACTCCTCCTCTCCTCTAAATTGATAAAATATATCAATATTTTTTTATTCTGACAAATGTCACATCTTGAAGAAGATCTAAATGAAATTATTTCCAAGCAAAACATTCTTTATTTTTTTTTTTAATGAGTGTACCGTTACGTGTACCTGTCTACTTCAGTGCCAATATTTCTTCTGCTATTTTCCTAATAAAAAATCATTCAGATTCGGAGGTTTATTGGTCAGAAAATATTGAATTTCAGTTTTTATTTACGAAAAAAGTTGAATTAAATTCCATTTTTTTATGTTTTATTTCGAATGCAGGATTTTTCATGTCCAAAGATAAGTTGACAATCAAAAATTGGAAAGCTGTTACAATACAATAAAAATCGTTTGAAATGCAGAGGCTACAATACATCTAATTCTGAAAATTTTAAAATAATGATCTAAAATTAAAGGATTAATTAAAAATTACTATTGAAAATGTTAAAATTTGGAAACAAATGATTTTTTTATAAGTGGATATAAGTCAATAAATTAAATGACATTCATTCTCTACTCACTTCTTTAGGTAGGATGTATGTTACGCCTCTCAATACCTCATAAATAATGTACTATTCAGTTTTGACAGCAAGGAAAGATGGAAAAGACATAAAGACACTGTTTGGTTTTAGTGAGAAAAAGAAGGAAAGAAAGAAAGAAAGAAAAAGGAGAAGGAAGATAGGGAGAGGAGGAAGGAGGAAAAGAGAGTGGGAAGAAGAAAATTGTGTGATTCATTCATTTTCTACGGATTATCAACCCTTTGCGGGTAATTTAAAGCCAGAAATATTGTTTTAGAATTGTAAGAATTTTTTTTTGAGATAATGGTTTTAATTACTTAACACATAGCTGGGGTAGAAGTGGTTGATTCATACCATTGCTAAGGGCATTTGCACGTACCTGAATATAATGAATCCAATGGGAATTAGAATTCGACTCTCCGATTAACAATTCCAAGCCATTATTCATTACAATCCCTGGTATTCTTAAGCAGTCACCCATCTAGTCTTGACCAAGCTCGATGCTACTTAACTTCAGTGATCGTACAGGAACCAGTAGCTATAAGCCCATAAGAATGAAAAGGTAGAAGGTAGGAAATCTAATAATATTTTATTTTATTATTATTGAGTAAATTCTAAATTTTTGCCTGTCATGATGAATGGTTGTACTCTCAATGAAGCTTCTTGATTTGTTTTTTAGTGGGACTCAAGTTCACACTAGACCTCAAGTGGGACGTCAGGTTTATCCCATACCTCAAGTGGATCTTAGTTTTGTTGCCCCAGACCTCATTCATTCATTTTCTACAGCTTATCAACCCATTATAGGATATTTAAAGCCAGAAAATATTTTTAAATTGCAAGAATTGTTTTTTTTTTTATTTTAGATAAAAATGGTTTAGTGAAGTCTTACTGATTAACCCATAACTAGGAGAGAGAAATGTCGATATAAAGTGGGGATCAATTCTATATTATGTTTATATCCAAGAGATTGTAAATAAATCTAAAAGACATGCTTTTTTTGTAGCTTATCAGTATTTCATTGATTGATTGATTTGTTTTCTATGCCTTATCAACTTTTGTAGGTTATTTACAGCCAGAAAATATTTTTAGATTGTAAGATGCTTTTGGAAACAATAATGATCTACTGATACAAGTCTACTAATTAAGCCATAACTGTTGGAAGAAGAGGTGAATTCATACTTTCCAAGGGTATTTGCACATAAATAAATATAACAAACCTGACAAGAATTGGAACTTGGTTCTCCAATTTCCAATTTCAAGCCATTATTCATTTCACCATCTGTGCATCCTAAGCTTACCACACCTGGTATTCCCAAGTAGTTAGCTATCTAAGTACTAACCAGACAGGACATTGCTTAAATTTGGTGATTGTACAGAAATAATTGCTTCAATGAGATGTCACCATAAGCCCAGAAGAAGGAAAAGGTAGGAAAAAAATGTAGTAACATTTTATCACTGAGTAAATTATGAATTTTCACTTATCATGATTAATGCTCTCAAAGGGACTCCTTGATTTGAATGTTTAGTTCACCCCAGACCTCAAGTGGGACTCAAGTTTATCCTAGACTTCGAGTGGTACGCAAATTCATCCTAAACCTCAAGTGGGACTCAAGTTCCTCCCAGATCTCAAGTGGGACTCATCTATATGTGATCCACCATTAAAGATGCTGAAAAAATGTTCAGTTCCTTGTACCTCTCCAAAATCTTTTCATGCATTATGATAAAAAATGGAGTATTGCTGCCATATCTGGACTGGAGCTGCCTAACAGAGCTGAACACCCCCGTCTGGAGTGGGGGCTGATTAGGGATCCTAAGCAGTGCTTTTTCACCCTCACTATTTTATCAATATTTGCTTTTTTCTACCTACATTTACATATATTAGAAATTAAACTGAGCATAACTGACAAAGGATGAAAAGATTTTGTGGATTTAAACATTCTGGGGTCTTTTTTTTCAACAAAATCCATGAATTTGTTTTGCTCATATTAAGTCTAAAAAAAATTCACTCTTTTATCTACGATGTTGAACATGTTAAAATTATTCAACTTTTAACAAGAAAAATCTTAAGTTGATATTAAAAATTACGGCAAAATAGTCGATTTATTTAAGATGGAATGAGCTATTATGATATGTCTCTAATTTGGATTTAGATACATTTTATTTATTTTCAATTTTTTAGTTGAATGGTTCACCTATATTACTTATGATCCATTATTGTATATAATTAGGTTACAATAAAATTTGTATTTTATATGAATACTACTTTGCACGAGGCTACTGCCTAATCCTCACTTTCAAAAACATCTACAAAGCCTTGTGAGTGATCAATTATTTTCCAGCTCACAGCCCCTTTCCCACAAACAAAACATCAGAAACCAATGATCAATGCTTTGGGATCAGGAAATGGACAATAATTTTCAAAAACAGAGGGAAGGGGGAAAAAGTGAGTGTGAAGAAGGAAAGGTAGAAGGTAAGAAAGCTAGAGAAAAAGATAAAAAAAAGAAGGTGAAAGGAAAAAATAGAGAGAGTGGGGACGTGATGGTCAACAGAATGAGAATAATCTAATCAACCACCTCTAGATTAAATAGGAATCAGTTCAAAATTCACTGAAGTTTACCTGCTCAATCGCTGAAATGTTGTGATAACAACAACAAAGATGAGAACAATAGTTCACATGTAAATAATATAAGTAATTCTAGAGAATAGCCCTGAATTTATTTCCAGTCATGATGAATAATTGCACTCCTGACTCCTGATAAGGTTCTTTGCTTTGAGTCTTAAGTTCAGCTCAGACCTTACTGAATAATATGTGTGTATAAGCCAACTTCATGTATAGTGCGACCCCTGAATGTTTTGGCATGCATTTTAACCCCTCCCTCCAAAATTTAACTGTGTATAGTGTAACTGGTCACCAAAAATGCATGATTTTTAACCTCTTCAAAAAACTTACTTATGTTACCAACTATTTTTTCTATAAAAAAACTTATCCTAAAAACTCACACTATACTTGAGTATATATGTTATATATATGAACTGCCGCTAAAGATGCTGAATAAAATGGACAGTTCTTTGTACAGCACCAGAAAGTACCTAACACTTGTTGCCATGCTTTATCTCCAGAAGAATTAGATCAGAGAAAAATGGAGTATTGCTGCCATATCTGGTCTGAAGCTACCCAGTCTTCACTTTCTAGCCTGGATACAGATCAAAATTGTTTATGCTGCCTTTTGGCAGTGACTTATTTTTCACCCTACAGCCCCTTTCCCCAAAGGCATAAACTTACAAGCTTATTGTTACTCTGTTGCTATTTCCATGGCATATGTTCAAACAAGCTTCATGCTTTATTTCTACTGGCTCAGACTTTTGCAGCAAAGACCCACCTTGCTGCATCTTCAGGGTTGAATCACCTAGATTGATAAGAAGGATGTTCCACTCAGAAGAACCACAACTTTGTGAAACAGATACCCACATAGATGCTTTCCAGAACTTTTTCAAATCTAGAGTCAATCTTTATCTATACTCCATATCCTCATAATCTTCACTTCTTACTTGTTCCTACTATGTTCATATTACATATCTCATTCAGTAACCCTTTACCCTGAGTGGCTTTTGGGCCTTGTATTGAGTGAACTTTTGTAAAAAAATAAATAAGAATAAAATCAAATCATTATTGTGGCCTTATACCAGCTGGCACTAAACTTAGGAAACATCTGAGTGACTGTCTATATTTCTGAGATGAGGTATTGTAACACTATATACATTGTTTGAACTATTGTTCTCATCCTTATTGTCATGTTCACAGCGTTTCAGCCATAGGCCCATTGGATAAAAGTGTCAGTTGAAGCAATCCAGTGACTTGATCCAAAGAATTGTGTGTTCAGTACCTGGCCACAGCAGAGGTGAACAAAAAATTTGCAGAGTTGAATTGCTAAAGGGAGATAACTGATACTGTGATATCCAGAAAGGCATGGCACATCGAACTAGAACAATCTACCCTGGTAAACAAAATAAAGGGTCCAGTTCAAAATTCCAATGTATATCACCTGAAGAAAGCTGGAGTGTACAACAACAAAAACATTGTGAATATGATAAAATGTAAATGTTGTAAATCTGACAGTGAGCAGGTCTTTTATTTTTACACTCATTTCACCCCAAGCAAGGTGATAATGCTGCTAAGATGCAAAGGGCTACTGGGAGTGAAAGAAAATGAGAATTTAGAGCAGGAATCAGAAACCCAATCCTAAACAGGAAACAAGGGATAAACCTCTACTCCTGTTCAAAAGACTGGGAAAGATTATGAATTGGGAATTTTAGTCATTGGGTGCCAAAATCTTATCTCCTTGTGCCAGACTAGGCTAAATTTACAAAATATAAATACACAACTAAGACTTTTAAATATTCTATAGATTATTTATTTATTTATTATTTAATGGATTTCTTTAAGATAGTTCACCTGAGTTCTCAACATGACAACATTATACTCATATCTGTGAATTTTTCCAAGTGAAGAAAAAAGAATATTTAAAAAGAATCTCTTTTTCTTTTAGAGCAGTGGCTCCCAAATGGTGTAGCACACCTCATAAGTATGGTGAAAAAGGATAGCAGATGAGGTAGAATTATTGCAAGAAAATCAAAGATTTAGAAACAGTTTAAAAAAAATTCATATGGCAAAAATAAACATGATTTCAACATTTAAAATATTATTCTGGTTTACTTGTAATTGTAAGAATAAGTCCAAGTATAGATAGTTATAAATAATTATTGACTGATTTTATCCTTGTGATATTTTTGTATCATATCAAGTATTAAGAATATAGTAACTAGGGTCCACAAATTGGAGCAGAGAGATATCAATGATAATGTTCTGACTTTGAATCAGTGGTTATCTCCCTTTAATCCTATCTCTGTTTTTTATTTTAAATGTACTTTTTATCACATAAAATTTGGTGAGGTATGAGCAAATTTTAATTTCGAAAATCCAGCCCAGAGAAAAAATAGTTTGGGAACGACTGTTTTAGAGAATTACTTGCTAACACTCAGTGATGAAGCAAGTGGGAAGATGAAGATATAGTGAGTGTGAAACAATAATAACTCCCTTCACTCATTCCCTTCAAGTTCGAAGGACTGCAGAAGAAAAGGAAAATAAATTTGCAAGCCTATATGAAATTTTATTTGGACCAACGAAAACCTTCACTTCATAGAAATTGACAGGTGAGCTGAAAAGAAGAGGGAAAGGAAATCATGAGCCTATGTGAAATTGTTTTGGACCAATGACAATATTGCCTTCACAGAAATTATCCAGTCATCCAAGAAGAAGGAAAGGAAATCATGAGCCTATGTGAAATTGTTTTGGACCAATGACAATGTTGCCTTCACAGAAATTATCCAGTCATCCAAGAAGAAGGAAAGGAAATCATGAGCCTATGTGAAATTGTTTTGGACCAATGACAATGTTGCCTTCACAGAAATTATCCAGTCATCCAAGAAGAAGGAAAGAAAAGTAGCAAGCCTACATGAAATTCCTTTTTGATATAAAATGAGAAAAATTAAATTAATGAGAGAAGACAGTCTGGAGTCTGTGAAAGGTTTTGTTTCTATTCATCGTGGCCAATGTTGAAGTGCTTGTCAATGTAACATTATTCACCAATTATATTATTGGCCTCTAACCACTTCAAGGAATTTTTTCTCAGCAATCCAAGAAAGCTAATTATTTCAAACTGTCTCTCTTTATCTACCTTTGAATGTATGTCACCATATATCCTTTCTGTTAACAATGAACTCGCTTATCTTTGTTTTAAATTTATTTTAATATTATTTTGTGTTAGATCATTTAATCTGTTGTATGAACATTTCCTTTTCAGAACAACATGTTAAAACTATGGAATTTAAAAATTTCTGATTTATTTTCCTGAAATGAGTTACAGACACAACTTCTAGCATGTAAATATGTGAATAAATTCCTTATCTATTTTGTTAAAATTACCTGTGTGTTTCCTCGTCATTATCATCTTTCATTAATCTTCTTGGCATGGGTAAATCAACTGTTCATTTTAACCTTAAAGTTCCATGCCACTACAAAGGCCAAAATATTGTGGTAAAAAAAACAAAAATGAAGGTCAGTCATTTAAGTGTAATCTGTGATACACGCTTGGGCAATCATGTCTCTTTCGCTTCATAACTGACCAGGTAGAAGATTTTCCTGCAGTTGGTTGTCATTTCTTTCTACAGTAAACTAGTTGGCAATCAAGGCTACAGCACCCAATCTACCCAGCTATTCAACCCTTAGTTGAGCGATGAAGAAGAGATGGATTCATACCTTTCCTAAGGATATTTGCATGTAAGTGAATGCAATGAACTCAACTGGAATTTGAACTTCTCATTCCAAGCTTCTCTCTCCATCACACCACAACTCACATCCTGAGTATATTAATCCAAAATATCCATACCTATAAAAGACAATGTATATCTATATACCCCATTGGGCAAATTAATTGAAACAAAATGATTAATTCTGTTATTATTTACTTTTTTTTGTATTTTTCCAATGAAATATGATACATTGCACATGTTAGTACTTTGTATGTCTATTCCAAGTTGTTTCTTGCAGATTGACCACAGATTCTTGCTTGAATTAAAATCAGGAGAGTTTTTGGGCCAGTCTATAGTATTTTGATTTGCTCAATGGTATGGCTTGCCAGTGTGTTCATGCAGCATTACAATTTTCATATGCTTCCTTGGAATAATGTCTATCACAGACAATGGCTGTTTGACAACTAATCAACAGTTGAGAAAATAGTCTCTGGGTGTGATAAAAATCTGATGCAATCACGGATGATGCAATATTTTTCAAGGCCAAACAAATTTCATCATACACCCCGAAAATAAATTCATAATACTGCACATCACTGCAAATGACCTAATTTGAGGAAAAAATAGAAATCAATTACACCCTGTCACTCCAGTGGGTCTAAAACTGACCATGTGGTGAAAAAAGGAAACTAAAGTGGTTGTTCCAATTAATTTTCACAATGGTGTATATATTAGGATCTTTGGAAAGTAATTTTGTATTTCACTGTTATGAATTAAGTCATCAACCAAGGGTTGGTTGGATGGTAGGAAACTGTCTAGAATTAATTTATCATCTCTTCTATTTGACATTGTATCACTTATAGGGCATTTCAGAGTTTAATTGGGGGAAATTGTAAAGAAGGAATTTGAAATGTCAGTCTGGCCCTAACAAACCAAAGTTCAATAGGCAACTTTCCTATAGGACAAAACCAGAAATACTGGTGGGGAGGCAAGGTGAGCAATGACATATCAGTTCCAAGTTCGAATTCCAGTTGAATCCATTACATTCACTTATGTGCTAATACCCTTGGGAAAGGTATGAATCCTCTTCTTCTCCCCTCAGCTATGGGTAAATAGCTGGATGGCCCGGGTTCTATAGCCTTGCATGACAACTAGTCTACCGCAGAAAGAAATGGCAACCTAGTGCAGGAAAAAATCTGCCTTGTCAGTCATGTATCGAAAGATACATGATCATTTACGTGTGTATCACGCATGGTATATAACTGACTGACTGATTAAAAAGATCAAGATGAAATATCCTTAAATATAGACAATGGAACAAGAATAATCACCCCACCTCCACCCCGTAGGATCAAGTTCAAATTCATTTGCAGGTATCTAATCCTTGGATAAATGTTCTACATTCTCTTCTAAAAAAGAAGCAGTACTTTTATTTACTTTTAAAATCTATGTAACTTAAGCAAGAACAAAATTGTACACGATTCAAGGAAAATAACAATGAATTAAATCTTGAGTTACCTCCCTTGTACTGATTCTATTAGCAATTTTATTTTGGTCGCTGGGAGTAACGGATAGAAAAAAAATCGCCTTAAAATTAAATTAAATGATAAAAATATGTAAATATTTAATTTTGCAGTTTAAATTCATTTCTAATACCAGTTCATTAAAATAAAACATTTTCTACTTGGATCCACCTGCCATGATCTATCTTTACAAAAGTCAGATCAGACAAATTAAAAAAAAAATGGACTCCTATCTGGGCTTGAGCGGCTCAATCTTCCCTTTCCAGCCTTGACAGAGTACAAATGTGCATGTGGGTGATGAATTATTTTCCACCCTACAACATCTCTATCACTATTTCCATGGAAAATGTTCAGACAAATGTTCTTTAGTTCTACAAGTTTAGACCTTACAGCTAAAAAATCCAAGATGCAATGTACACAATTCCTTCATATTGCATTGGTAAGTAGGAAGTTCCATTCAGTCACCTTCTTCCCAAGAGCTGCCACTTTATAGAACAGGCTCCCAAGAAGATGCTTTCCTGAACACTATCTTAACCTCTTCATGTCTCTAGTCAACTGTTACCTATCATAGTCTGCACTTACTCCCCCACTTATAGGTTTATACAGGAACTTCATTTAGTAGTCTTCTAAATGGTTCTTGGGCCTTGTTTTGTGAAGAAAAAAAAACTTTTACAAAGGGCAGCTGATTTTAAAAGCAAAAAACGAACTTGATGTAAAATCTTGGAGAATTACAATCAAATCAGTTGCAAAATGTTACGGCATTTTTAAAAATTAAAAATTAGAAAATAAAAATTAAAAAATTGATTCAAACTTTATAAAATGGTAAATAATACGCATATCCTTATAGTTGGTTCACATATTTTAATAATTTAGTAAATAAATGTTTATAAATTTATGAATAAAAATTGTTTTCATATTTATTTATTTATAAATTGATAAATTGTAAAAATTAGTTCTAAGATTTATTCCAGTATTAATCATCACTTTTGAAACAATAAACATTGCAGAAGAGTGAAGGTCATTAAAAAAGTGGTGTCATGGGAATAAATTTGACATTACGTCTTATTGCAGGCACGTTTGTCTATGTTTGCCAAAATTTTAATTAAACCTACTCATGTTAAAAATCTTTTACTTATCTATAAATATTTTTGTTTAATAACTCTAAATATGTTTCATGCCAGAAACTAGTAATATAGATCAATATTTCAAAACCCTGTGGGGGAAATGTACTCTTCCCCTGTAGTAATTATCATCACATACATACAAATCCTGTGACAAGCATTCATTGGTTAATCTACTTAAAACTAGCTCGCTGATTGGTCAGTTCCGACCAATCAAACTGTCTGCATGCGACAAATCTGTTTTCCTGTGCACAAGTTTCTGAGCCTTCCACGTGATACACAGCCATATATAAACAAAACACGAATAAGCTCCCTTGTGCTCTCTTCAGTCTCTCTTGTGTCTCATTCTTGTTGCCAAAATGTAACCTTCAAGAGCGCCCGTCTTAACCATGCGGTCAGACATTAAAGATCATTACTACACTCGCGCAAGTACAATCAGTCAGAATTTCATCCTGGAGAAATGCCAAACTAATCCACGCCAGTCAAAATCTTAACCAATTACATTTTTACTACGCAAACTTCTCTGACTCAACACACACAACAGCATTTTGTTCTACCAGGAACAATTTCTTACAATACTAAAAAGTGATAATAACTCACTACTAATAAGTATTCATAAACATTCAATCAAACATCAAAACAACTAAAAGGTACACAACTCATACCAGTTTTGGACAATAATTCAAACAAACACACACACATACGCACTATTAACTGAACTGCCACAAAAAACATTTTTGTACATGAGCAATCACTTAGTTTAATTTCACACACAAATCTTAATAACAGTTTCATACACTTGAAACTTGACATAAATACACTACATAATTCAACTCAACTATTCACACTTATTCAACAACCTTTGATTCAATTGTGTATTTTTATTCTATATAAATCCATGTTATTGTTATATCTTTAACTACATTGTTTTCGCTTTATCTTGAATGATCTGTCTTCAATATTCATGTTTCTAAATTTGTTGTGGATGAATGTTTAAGAACACCAACATCATTGTCCTGATCGATAATATAACCTTCTGATGCCTAAGACACATTCGCCAGTCCGCAACAAAATAAGTATAAAAATTTAAATTTAAATATCTGGGAAGTGTTTTAACAGAAGACGGAAAGTGTGACAATGAAATCTGAAGACACACTGGCATAGTGAAAGATGCCTTTCAAAAGATAAGCAAAGTATTAAGAAACAGGAAAATTTCATTAGAAACAAAGAAAAGAATACTGAATTGTTGTTTAATATCAGTCCTCTTATATGGCAGTGACTTCTAGACAATCTCTTTACAGATGTAAACAAGACTTGAAGCAACAGAAATATGTTTCCAAAGTAGGATTCTGAGAATACCATGGTCTGAACATATGAGCAACAAAAAAGTTTTAGAGAAAGTGGAAACAAAAAGAACACCTGTATTTAACATTAGAAAGAGACAGCTGAAATTTCTGTGGCACATAATGAGGAAAGAGGGCTTGGAAAATTTCTAACAGGACAGATTGAAGGCAAGAGGGACAGAGGAAAATGACACATGACCTATCTAGATGGAAGAACAAAGTTTAGGAGAAATAAAAATAGAAAATTTATTAAAAGCTACAAAGGACAGGGAATTATGGAAAGTCATGATCACCAATGACTTGAAGGAACATAGCCCAAAGAAGAAGAAGATCTGGAAACAATCATTATGTTCCTAAATTGTGAATACAATATTCACTCACAAAAAAAAAAAATTATTTTTGCAATTCTTAAAAATATGTTTCAGATTTAAGTAAAAACAAAGGACTGATAAGCCCTAAAAAAACAAATCAAAGGGTTGATATACTGTAAAAAACAACAAGTATTTTAGAAAACATTAAATAATGCAGGGGTGGAGGCATGCTAAAGTAATCAATAGAGGTTTGTATTGAGGAACTGGAAAGCCACATTCAAATTTGAGTCAAGTTATTACATTCACTTATGTGCTAATACCCTTAGGAAAGGTATGAATCCATCTCTTCTCCTCCCAGCTATGGGTAAATAGCAAGACAGACTGGATCCTATAGCTTTGGGTGGCTACCAGTCTAGGAGAAGGAAACTTTAAAACCTCTAACTATGGGTAAATAGTAGGACAGACTTGGCTCTTCAGCCTTAAGTGGCAATGATTCTAGGTGAAGAACAATTCTAAATTCAAAAAACCGTATGTAGCCCTAGTGAATCACATACTAGGCAGCTAACGAACAGATCATGGAGTTCAGGATGACTCTATGGTCTTGACTGCAGGGATGTGTGTGTGTGTGTGTGAGAGAGAGAGAGGGAAAAAGCTCAGTTACTAGTCTAACATCACATCAAGCTACAATTAAAGAGGATGCATGCTTTTACTTCAATGCATCCAATTCTTACAGACCGCAAGGATACAAATGAACCCTGTAACAAGTGAACACAGATTTTGTGTAAAGGACACTTTATAAGAACAGTAAACACTTTTCAAAATGCAAAAATCTATGCAGCACTTCAATTAATTATGTTACTTAAAATGATTACTTTGCTACTTATTTCATAATTTATTTAAATACGAACACCAAAGTTAAACAACTTTAAATATTACCAAAGAGTGATGGTAGTTAAAATAATAGTGGTGTCATAGGAAAAACATTTCTTTTGACATTTTTTGCAAGCATGAAGAACCTTGTTTGTGAAAAAATTCAATTTAATCTGATTCTCTGCTCAAATGCAAAATGAAATATCCATCTTTTAAAAGTATGATCATAGATGATGAAGAATGGAGTGAAAAAAGGATATAAGTACTGTTCCAAACTCAAGTGATTAAAGGCAGCAATCAGTGAAGAGAATCCAGAATTGGTCAATTGGAAGGGTGTTATCTTCTATCAGAACAACATCAGACTCCACATTACTTTGCAGAAATTGGTACAGTTTAGCTGAGTTGCCCTACTATACCTAACATACTTGCCTGAACTTGCACCTTCAGATTACCATTTATTTTGATGCCTACTAAATTCTCTTGATGGGGAGAACTTCTCTGGAAGGCTGTAAAAACTGCTTAAACCAGTTCAGTACCCATAAAAATGCCAAGATCTGGGAGGATGGAATTATGAAGCTGCCTCAAAAATGGTGAAAGATTGATTGATCGATTTGTATTTTTACACTTTATCAATATTTTGTGGGCTATTTAAAGCTGAAATTTATTTTTTGGATTGTAAGTATAATTATTTTTTGGTGATTGAATATTGCAGTAACCATTTTTTGAGAATAACAATGATTTGTTCATATATAAGTCCTACTATTTAATCATTATTTGGGGGTGGAGATAGAACCATACCTTTTCCTGGATATTTGCATGTAAGATTAAATTTTAAAAATCCAAAGACGTATCTGCAATGTTATTGGTCCTGACCTGGCATCTCATTTTCAGTCACTTTATCATCACCATAACATAGCTCCCCTATGCCTTTTCTATAAATATTTTCATGGTAATTGTTCTGATGAATTTTCCTCTTTGGTACCTAGACTTTATAAACTTGTCCAGTACTACATTGGCAGCAAGGTCTCATCTTACAGTTGAAATGATTAGATGAGATGTAACTGTAACTTTTCTGCTAACAGTTTCTCCTCTCACGCTTCCTGCTTATGGAACTTTCTTCCAGATTCTTGTTTTCCAGTCAACTTTGATCTTCAAAAATTTAAACGCAATGTCAATCGTTATCTGCTGTCTTAATTCCTGTTCTTTTATTGTTCTCTCTCCTTAATAATGTGTTTCTTTTTCTCATATTCTTTCACACTCAGTGACTCCTTGCATCTTAGTAGCTTTATTGCCTTACTTGGGATTAAATGATTTAAAAAAGTGAATTTAACTAACCCAAGTGGAATTTGAACTCAGCTCTCTGAGTTCTCATTCCACACATCCCTGGTGAAAAGTAGTGGAACAAAATGGCCCAAATCTATATATAAATATCTAAATAATGTCATTGAATTCATTTGCAAAAACTAGAAAATTTTGTCCTAACCCAATATATTTCATTTAAAAAAATTTATCTCATGGAGAGGGATTTCTGAAAAGTTCTCAGTTCACCCAAGAAAAGGTTCCAAAACAAATTCTGATGATCCACCAGCTTTTGGAAAGTCAGTCAAGACTTTTCAGCACCACATTGTATAATACCCCCCCTAGTAATCCACTCCTTTCCAATGATTTCTCCATCACCCCCAGGTAATAATCTCCTTTTCTAATTAACTCCTTACTCTGGTAACCCCCTTCCTCCTAATAACCAATTTAACAGGGTTTGGCATGTTGGTGGTCTTCAAAAGTTGAAAGGTCATATTTCTAGACAAATTTTTGAACTGATTTAATCTTTAAGAAATCATGACATGAAAGTTGCCTTGAATGGCCACTCTTCTAGATATTTTTGCATTAATGCAGGTGTCCCCCATGTCTGTATCTTTGAACTTATATTGTTTGTAATTTTCATAAATTGACTTTCTATTGTCAGTTCTCAATTCAGTATCTATACTGATGACACAACTATTTACTCCTGTCTTAATATTAGGTTGGTGCAAAAATAATGACATAATAATGTCGTTTTTTGACGTAACGTCAAAAAACGACATTATTACGTCATTATTTTTGCACCAACCTAATAGTAAATCTGATCAGTTCCATAAGGTTAAATTGACAGGTGATCTCAAAAGTGACCTACAATCTATTGTTAACTGGAGTAAAGAATAGCTTATTAATTTTAATGCCTCCAAATGCTCTCTTTTAATAATCTTAGAGAATCTTTTTTGCCTGCCATCAGCATAGCTGATGCTAACCACAAGGAGAGTGACTCATTGTGCCTTCTTGGGCTAACGTTTTCCACTGACATAAAGTTGAAAGATTATATTGAATTAATTATTAGTTCTGCTTCTAGGAAAGTTGATTCACTGTGTCATTTTAGACAATTTTTCTTGCCAAAATCTATCTTACACATTTACAAGTCTACTATTTATCTATGCATTGAATCTTGTCTGGTGCTTCTGCAATGTATTTAGAAATTCTAGATAAAATACATAAAAAAATCTGCAATGTTAATGGTCCTGACCTAGCATCTCAGCTTCAGTCACATTTCCACCACCATAGCGTAGCTTCCTTGTAACTTTTCTGTAAATATTTTCATGGAAGAGGTTATTTTACCAGTCCAAGTAAAATAGACAAACATGCTTTAAAGCTTATTTTACTGCTCTTGATAGACTCCTAGTCTATTTTGCCAGTAAATATTTTTATTTTTGTGAAGGCAGGTAATGATAAAAATAATAACACACAGATTTAACACAGAAGTTTGTTTATTTTCACCATCAATTGTTAAGATAATTCAAAATCTTTTCTCCCATCAAGTGTTAAAATCATTTATTCATCATCAATTATTAAAAAATATATAGAAGTTTTGAATATTTTAAGCACTTTAGGGAGAACAGTCTCTTCAAATCCAAAACTTGCCCTTGGGCATGGTTCTTTTTTGCCAATACACATCAGGTGCACCCACTGAAAATAACAGGACTTGAACAACATAGATTTTGTGGTCTGTGACAGATCACAGAATCTATGTTGTTCAAGTCCTGCCTACACAACTCACACAACCACTATGCTGATAATCTGAAATATAATATATTCTTAGTTCTAAAACACTATTTATATTTACCGGCAAAATAACTTTGGTGTCTATTTTACAATTTTTCTGCAAAATAACCTATTCTTATTTTCATGGTAATTGTTTTGACGAGCTTTCTTCTTTGGTACCTAGACTTTATGAATTTAACTGTATTACTAGATTGGTGGCAAGGTCTCATCATCTTGCAGTTGAAATGTACCTGTGTCATCTATGCTAACAGTTTCTTCTATCGCCCATGTGGTGACATACCCCAAAGGCCAAAATACTTTCATGTCGAATGCTGCTTTTGCAGAAGAAAAAAAAGAAAGTAGTCCTGGGTATGACGATAAACTACATCTGGCAGCAAGGCTTCTGATTGGGAGATTGGAGGTTTTCAAGAGCATAGAACCACCTCTTAATTGCTGTCGTTCCCAAGTTCACCCTGACCTGGGGTGGTAACACCTGTTAGAGTCCCAACTATGGGCAAATAGTGAACACACAAACAAAAACAAAACACTATAAAAGTATAAAAATACATTTTTATAGTAAAAATATCAGCAATACACTTAATACATTAAAATACAGTAAAATGACCAACAATTCCTATTCATAGTAAAATGACCAATGATACATTTTTAAAGCAAAATGGCTAACAATACATTTTATCTGTAGTTGAAGGCATACAATTGTATTAAAAAATATATTAAGTTGAAGCCCTAAAATTGTGTCTAAACTATTTACATTTTGGCATTAAATAACCCATAGAGGTTGATATGCTGCTAAACAAAATCAACCAAACCAAAAAAAAAAAAAAAATGATTCACCACTGAATGAAATCATAAACTTATATACATTAGCTTCTGCTAAACAACTGTGCTTCAAGTTTTACTGAGTGGAACAGATTACAATAGAAAAATATATTAATCCATTTCTATGCTCCACAAATTAAAAACTCAAAAGGGTCCATCAAACTGCTATAAAAGCAATTGACTTTTTCTACAAAAATGGTTTTTTGCAAGGAGGTTGCATGTGTGTATATGGAGATTTTGAACTTTTATCATATAAACTCTCTTCAGGCCCCTTGCTTTCCAGTTAAATTGTCATCTCCTTAATAATGTATTTGTTTCTTATATTCTCTAACACTCAGTAACCCCTTCCATCTTAGTGTTTTATTGCCTTGCTTGCAGTGAAATGATTAAAAAATAACAAATAAAAAAAAAAACATTCGCGTAATCCTTTCACTGTCATAATCCACCTAGTAATCACCCACACTCAAGAAATTTCTCCCTCCCAGTAATGCCTCCCCCCAGTAATTTCCAGTATCACAATAACTCTGCTCATTAATCCCTCCTTACTACCTTTGCAATTTCCTTCCTCCCAATAAATCCCACACCTCAGCAACCCCTACTACATAACCACCCACCTCCAGGAACCTTTTCCCTCCCATTAATTGCCACACCCTCAGTAATTTTCTCTTTCACAACAATTTACATGACTGCTCCAGTTGAAGTGGGTTGGACCCAGGTTGGAGTGCTTTGAAGGTGGGGGTGGCCTTTAAGGTCAGTGGGGTGGACAAGTAAGAATTTTACATTAAAATTAATTCACATCATTTTCATAGGGGAACTGATTTTCACCCCCAACAACTGTGGTGACAGGTTTGACTTGATTTTGAACATGTTCATTTCTTTCTCACACCAAGATAACCATAATGTTTGAAAAATCAACCAGGAAAACAGATTTCACAATTTTTACCCAACTTCAAAATTAGAAACTGAATTTTATGACATGCTTAGAATAAAGAAAATCAAATTGTTTTTCTCTTTTTTATGAATTGTGAATTAATTGTGTATAATACACAATTCTGTATGATAATTCACAATTTTTTATGAAATGTGAATTAATCAATATTTTTCCATTCTCACCCGTCCTGGGTATGACAATAAACTACGTCAACAGTAAGGCCTCTGAGCAAGTGGTTTTAAGGAGTGTGGAACCACCTATTAATTGCTGGTGTTCCCAGGTCTACCCTGACCTGGGGTGGTAGCACCTGTTAGGGTCCCAGCTATAAGTAAATAGTTAACTCCCAAATTTGGGTCAAAACACTATGAAAGTGTAAAAATAAGTTTTAATAACAGAAATACTTTTTTGTAAAAAAAATTATTACCAGCAATACTTTTTTGAAAAAAATATTACTAGCAATAAAAATTTTGTCAGCATTAAATAACCCATTGAAGTTGATATGCCGTAAACCAAAACAAACCAATCCATTCTGACAAATGTCATGCCATAAGGAAGGTCAAATGAAGGCTAATATATAAAACCTTTTTCCCTACTTTTTACAACTATACCAGTCTGCTTAAATAGTGCTAGTAATTCCATACTAAACAAATAGCTTAGTACCACTTAGTACATCACAAAACATTTGAGGTACAAAATCACAAGACAAGTTGATATAAAATATGGCATTTAGAAATATGATCATGATATGCAGCTTTGTTTTTATGAAAGCATATTCTGTAATTATCATTACAATTAGTTGGTGGCTGAGTAAGGTGTGAGAGAGTGCAAAATGATGATGACATGTGGGAGAAAACTTTATAGCCTGTTGAGCTGTACTCTACCAATGAGCTATTGCCAACACCCAGGAAAGGAAGCACTTGTAAATAGATATGAATTGCAAGTAAGCTATCTTTTGGCTCTGAAATCTCTTTCTATAAGAGCTAAACTGTCAGTCCCCACCCATACTGTTGTCTTCTTTCTGTAGTGTCTCACATCTTTCTAAAGCTACACCAAACCATTTTTTTTTTGTTTTATCTTCAGTCGGTATTTACTAACATTTCTTGAGAAAATGTAAACTTGCCAACAATCCTGTCACTTTCTTGTGCAAATCTCTTTCTCTACTTATCTAGAAAAAGTTGACACTTTTGAGTAGAAAAATAGACCAAGTTTTTGATAGATATCACGTTGCAAAAAGATATTTTTTCTAAAATTCTTAGAGGTACAGGTTTTCCAAGGGTGGAGTCAAATATATATACCATTCCTCAAAGATTAATTTTCCTGATAAAAACAGGAAATCTCTTAGAAGAATGCAAAGAAAATGACCATTTTAGAAGCAACTAAATGTTATAATGTAGAACATATATATCTATATAATAAATGCGAATGTCAGTGTGTCACACTTTTTCAACTTTATTCCTAGAGGCTGTAGCCCAACATATTATACCATTTTGGAATCAGGCTGACTTCATGAGAAAATTAAAAACATTCCAGGTGTGACACCCACTGGTGGTCATGGTCGCAGCATCAGCGCCAATATGGAACGTCCACTGGTCACAATGTCAATATATGACACTGCGCCGTCTGCCCGTGGTCAACTCCCAGTTGCGGCACAAAACTGTAAGGTTTCTTCCACCAGCGTTTTGGGGTTGACTCGTCACCACCACCAGCCTGTATCCCAGTCAATCTGGTCATTTCCGGTTCAAAATAACTTTGTCATTCTCAGCTTGCCTCCAACGCCTGGTCACCAAAATAACTGCTTTGATCTCAAGTCTAACCTACCTACGTTGTGATTTTGATCTTAGGTAGACGAAATCAATCAGGCGTCAGGCCGTAGTGCAAGCTGAATCCAGGGTAAAGGTGATACTGCACAAGCGTAAGTAAAAGAAAATAATAAAACAAACTCACAAAGTTCAAATATGTTGATAAATAACAATTAACTTTATCTATCAGGAATGTGTTTCCTTCCCGGCCCGTTTCTATGGATTTGTGACACTTTTTGCATTTCTTAAATGAGTTATGGTATCTTAAGTCATTCGTCAATAAAAACTTGCTTTTGGTAGGAAGACCAAGTCGAAAAGGACGTGGAAATCTTTCAGTCAGCTCCTGCAAAGTGCTATTCTCTGAGCCCAACAGTTCTCTGTCGATCTGCGTCTTTGTCTCCGATCTCCAACCCAACTCAAATCTACTCGACTTGAACGCCCGGGGACGTTCGTTTATATGGACACCGACCAAAACCGGGTTGGGGCCTGTCATGGTTTGGGTTCTTTGACAATTCTCAATTCCCAACAAAAATTTTCCTGTCCTGGGGACAGGAAAATTTATTACTTCCCATTTTTGGAAGCTAATCACTTTCCCTTTCTGGGTTTTTCTCCCTCGTCCGTTAGGAGAGATTGGAGGAGAATTATCCTCCTAGACTCTTCCTTTCTCATATTGGCATCTCATACCAATCCTCTTAGTGGGTATCAACAACTTCCCCGCCTTTCTCATACGTTCACCTTCACCTATCGCTCATGCCACCACTCATGTGTGTATGTATATTGCTCGGTAGCATGGGTGTGGCTAGACTTGGCCTTCTTAAAATTATCGGCCAAAAAAAAAAAAATTCTCTTTTCTTTTCTTTCCTTCTTTTCTATTGGCCAGAATTCTTATGAATTCCACATGGCCATAATTAAATTCTTATCTTATCCTGAACCACCCAAAATCCACTTAGCAGAATCTCCACCAACTCATTAATCACTGTTAGTCAACCTTCAAACTGGGTGGTAGTTTTTACTTGATAAACAAATTCTTTATTTTTCTTATGTGTTAAAATTTTCGTGTCACCAGATGCTCATTTTCGAGTCACCATGTCTGACAATAACAATTATCCCCTTCTCAACTCTCTCTTCTCATGTCAAGACCCGTATATATGACAGATGGGTCTCCTCGCTGGACACAAGAACCAAAACTAAATGATATCTCTGAAAGATAATTAGTGGCTATTCTTTTAGGGTGGTCTCACTGAAATTCCTTCTCGGTCGCATGTGTGGCCTGGCTTTGTTTATCTTTTAGAATTCTGTTTTCCTTGTCATGTCACTATCTGATCATGACATTAATTAATTCTGACAGAATCCGAAATCTGGTTTCCTCTTACGGATTTTCTGTCTTCTGCAAAAAAAGTATCTTTCCTCGTAAATGAAATAAAATCTTTTCCCATTCATTTTTTCTTTGTGTTAAAAAAAAAATGTCACTCGGTCTGTCTTGAATTATAGCTCTTTCTCACCTTAAGTATTTTTCGTTTTTTAATTTCTATGCTTAATTAGTTAGCCAATTACCATAGCTAAATAGTATCACAAGGCTGGATCCACCCCACAATCCTGAAATTTTGAATTCCCAAGTTTTTACTACTGCAACTGTTTTCGGATTCTACCATATTGGCTTCTATTAAAGAGACACAACTCTCTAACTTTCAATAGCTCATGTTCAAATGAAAAAAATTCTGTTCTCAAATTACAGTGTTTCAAAATAAAATTGTCCATGTTTTCAACTTTACTACTAGAGGCCGTAGTCCAACATATCATATCATTTTGGAATCAGGCCAACTCCGTGAGCAAATTAAAATATTCTGGGCCAGATCTGGACCAGCAATTTTGAAATTTAGGATTCCCAAGTTTTCATTATTGTGGTTGTTTTCGGTGATTTTTTTACATAATTTTTTACAACAAATTTTTTTGTACAATAACAATTTTTATAACTTGGAATTAAATTTGGAAATAGTTAAAATTAACTCCAAAATCCAGCAAAAGTCACCCATGAAATAAAAATAATTGTTTGCATGGAAAGTAAGGACTTACATAAATCAAACTGTCTTTAATTTAAGTGATGGCAGAAAATATCGTTGAAAGGTAAGCTTAAATATTAAGGCAATACTTAAATGCAGTAATCAATTTTGAGTTCTCCTGTAGCTTATTGTTGCTTATTGCATCTGCTCCTCCACTACCTATTGTGATGAAGGCCCAATCAAGTACCCTCTGAAGGAGCTAGTTTAAATGTCACCTGATAAGGCAGCTTTTAAGCTAATATATATATATATATATATATATATATATATATATATATATATATATATATGCATGTATTTATGTTTGTGCATGTGTGTATATATATATATAGTATATGTATGTGTGTGTATGTATATATATATATAGTGTTTATATATATATGTATATATGTATATAGTATATATATAGTGTGTGTATATATATAGTGTGTGTATGTGTATGTGTGTGTGTGTGTGTATATATATATATATATATATATATATATATATATATATATATATATATATTGCCACATGAGTGAGTGGTTAGAACGTTTACTTTCTGACCATGAGACCCAGGTTTGAATCTCACCATGGTCGATTTGTTAGGAAGGAGACATCCTGTTGTTATTGATCTGGAGGAGGGATGATTCCAGTATGCAGCACCTTTGGAAAGTGTGTGAAAGCCGCACCATGGGTGCACCCAAGCCTTGTGAGGGAAATAGGGTAGATGGAACACTTTGGGGTCATCAATAACTGTGCTAGCACAAAGTCACATGTCATCGTGACCAAGGATTTGAGTGTGCAGGTGTTATTCAGATTGTTGATCATTCTAGGTAACACACACCCTCCCAGAAACTGTAACTAAGGTCTGCTCAGCATAGTTGCAGTATAAACCACAGGTTGGATCTGTGGGAGTTAAACAAACACAAATGTTCCTGAGCAAGAGTCTGCAATAGGGATTGGCTAGCCACCCTAGTAGACAGGTATCCTTGAATACGTGTGGCCAGCTATATATATATATATATATATATATATATATATATATATATATATATATATATAAAATAAATATTATGAAATGGATTAAGTCCAACTATTATTTATTATTTAATATATTATCTGTTTATACGTTATTTTAATGGATACAAATTATTTAAGTAAACAGTATTAATTACATTTACTGGCCTGAATGTTCAAGAAATTTCACAGAAAATATGTGCATCTCTGACAGAAATCCAATCTGTAACTCTAATGGGAACCATCATTTGATCTGATGTGCTGTTAACCATTCAGCCACAAAGAAGCATGTTGAATCTATTTCTGTTCCAAATTTAATGAAGATTGGTTAAGTAGTTCTTCTTCCTATAGATGTAGATTTATTTTAAAGAGAGGTCTTCCCCCATAGCTCCCTTCAAAAATAAAACAAACATATCTCATTATACTACCTTTTGTGTCTACTATGTTCCAAATTTAATGAAGATTGGTGAAGTAGTTTTTTTTCCTATAGATGTACAGACACACAAACACATAGACATGCACATAGACTTTCATCTTTATATATATATATATATATATATATATATATATATATATATACATACAGGGATTGAACAAAATAATTGGAACACTTGTTAAATTCAAAGAAAATTTATTTAATATGGAGTTGGTCCTCCTTTAGCCTCACAGACAGCTTTAATACATCTAGGAATGGAATTATACAGCTTCCTGACTTCATCCAGAGGAATTTTCAATCATTCTTCCATTAAAACCTTCTCCAGCTCTTTACGACACGATGGTGGAGGATAGTGGCTCCTAACTTGTTTCTCCAAAATGCATCACAAATGTTCAATAATATTGATATCTTGAGATTGGGGAGGCCACTCCATGTGTTCTAGCTCACTTTCATGTACTTTCTACCAATTCTTAACCACTTGAGCGGTATGTATTGGAGCATTATCGTCTTGGAAGATGCAGTCACCATCAGGGAATAAAGTCTGGGCCATTGGATGAACATGATCTCCCAAAATGTCCAGGTAATCTTTGCTGTTGATTCTACCATGCAGGGCAACTATTGGACTGAGACATTTCCATGATATGGTGGCCCAAACTATCACTGATCCACCTCCATGCTTCACTGTTGGAAGAAGGCAGTCAGGGTTGTAAGCTTCTTTGGGCTACCTCCACACATAAACTCGCTCTGAAGTTGGGAAAAGAGAAAAACTGAACTTGTTTGAGAATATGACTTGCTTCCATTGGTCTACAGACCAGGCATTGTGATCTCTGCACCACTTCAACCTCTTGTTCAATATTGTGAGTGGAGAGAAGAGGTTTCCTCACAGCAGCTCTTCCATGATATGCAGCCTTATGGAGCTCACAATGAACAGTTTTAGTAAAAACTGAACTATTCAGATGGTTATTCAACTCAGCAGTCACTTTGGTCACATTTGTGCGATGATTTTTTGCCACATTGCTTTTCAATGCATGTCAGTCCCTGTCAGTAAGTTTGCAAGTCCAGCCTGAATTGCTATGGTTGCTAGAGATCTTGCTCTGTTTCTCGAATTGCATCAGTGTTCTTGATATAGTAGCTCTTGAAAAACCAAACAGTTCAGCAACCTTAGTGATCAAGACTCCTGCCATGCAAGCTCCAACAATTTGCTCTTTTTCGAACTCGGAGAGATCATGCATTTAGCTTAAATTTTACTAAATTCTAAAAATAAATAACACAAAGACAGTAAATTAGACAAATAAATGTATTTACAATAGATATAACCTGCAATTACAAAGTTTTAGTTAAAGTTCTTAATATAAAAGGTCTTTGAAATATAGGAGTGGATTTTGCAACTGTTCCAATTATTTTGTCCAACCCCTGTATATATATATATATATACTAATAACAAACATACATTTTTTCCTCACTTGTACCAAAACTCTGAGTTTCGTGTATAATATAATCATGTGCTGACTGAAACTTTATATATATATTATGATATATTAATATATATATGTTAATAAATAAATGGAGCATTTACTCAAATGTCCATAATAATAATGTTTAAAGTGATCTAATTTGTCAGATTAATAAATAAAAAATCCATTACTATCAATATATATATATATATATATATATATATATATGGTAAATGACAAAATAAAAAAATCTTATATGATGCATTTTATTCTTCTTTTCAAAGGACAAAGATTTTCCACTTTTCATTCAATTACTCATCATAAGTCTGATATAAGATTTATTTATCAAAATCCAAACAAGATATTCAAAGGGATGTAGATTCTATAACCAATTTCACAAATGTTCAATATGAACAGCACTGTGAAATGTCAAGTCAGTAGTCCAGCTCCTGCCAAACACATTGTAGCATGTCTTGTGTAACATTCTCCAGTGCCTCAGTTCCTCTAGGCTTGTATGAAGATGGGGGATATACACCTGTCCTTTCACATAGCCCCATAGAAAAAAAATCACATGTCAAGTCAGGTGAATGTGGTGGCCATTTCAACAGTACATTGTCATTATTACTGGTACACCTGATCTATCTACCTGGTAGATTCTCATTGAGATAAGTCTACACTGAGTAGATGGAGAATGTTACATGAGACATGCTACAATGTGTCTGGCAGAAGCTGGACTACCAACTTGACATGTATTGTATCACTGGTAGTGTGCATATTGAAGCTTTGTGAAATCAGTTATAAAATCTACATCCCTTTGAATTTTGATAAATCTTTTATTGTTCAACTTGTTCAACATGAAGCCTATTTAATTTTGTTTGCCTGGGACATTTAGTTACTAAGATATTCACATTTTAAATGATGTCAATTTTGGGGTGACACCTTTTATATATATATATATATATATATATATATATATATATATATATATATATATATATATATTTAGTAATACTAATAGTAATGGTCCCCTAACCTCTAGCTTACATCAAAAGATATTAAAGTTTTCAAATTTCTAGGCTTTAAAACAGACATATCCTCTAACCTTAAAATAGTTAACTTTCTAGAAATTACTCTTAACCTCTCAAATGATACATTGAAAACCTTCCAAAAAGAGAATCAGACCCCCATCTACATCAATGTCCACTCTAACCACCCAAAATCAATTATAGACCATATCCTTAAAACTCTAAACACGAGGATAAATAAGCTATCTTCTAGCCAAACAATTTTTAATGAAAATAAGTTTATATACACAATCAAGCACTCAAAAATAGTACATTTAAACAACAATTATTTTATCAAGAAGACTTAAAGTTAATCTAAAAACAGAAAAAAAATGTCATATGGCTTTCTAGTATTAACATAGGCAGTTTCTTCCTAAAGTTAACAGATAAGCATTTTGATAGTGTTATAGAATCTTACCCATAATAATAATAATAGACTATTCCATACTTAATAAATACTGCGCCACAGGAGTAGGTAAGGAGTCAGTAGTTCAAGTCAAGTCAGTAGTTCAAGTCGAGTCAAGAGTCGAGTCAGAGGCAGTCTGAAACAGAATCGCGTTCAGACAATTACTGCAAGACATTGGAATAGTGATACTGGTCGAGACTACATTGTTCTCTCTACTAAACTTGATTGTTCATACTAACACTTCTACTTCTCTGTATCTATTCCTGTTTGTAATATATCTGTGTTATTCCATACCTGTGTTCGAGTTCATTTTTATTGGTTCTACCTTGGACTATCACTGTGGTACAAGGAACATCCACTGAATAAAATATTCAATAGGAAGACACTAAAGATTAGTTACTCTTGTGTCTCTAATGTGGAGAAATTTATCTCTTCCCACAATTGTAAACTACTTAGAAACTTTTACAGTAATGAAGTACTAGCTATTAACCCCACCTGCAACTGTAGAAGAAAAACAGAATGCCCTGTTTGGGGAAAATGTATGTCAAAAAATGTAGTATATGAGGCAACAATCTTCCCCCCAAAAAATGTCAACTTGAAGAAGAGCTACATCGGAATATCCATAGGAAATTGGAAGCAATGCCTATACAATCACAGGCATTCTTTCAACAATAGATCCCTGAAAAATTAAACAGCATTGTCCAAACACTATTGGGATCTGGTTGACAAAGGACTCACCCTGCATTTGGAATCGAACTTCTGAGAACTTCCATGATCATTGTGACATGTATACTGAAAAAAATATTTATAATTACATATAAAAATCTGGAAGAGTTACTGAACCTCTGAAGTGAGCTTATACCCAAATGCAGACACAAACGTTTTAAAACAATTTCTTCCTTATAAGAGTTAATTCTTGGAATCTTAACATCAGATATGGCAATTACATGGATTGATATGTGTAATCACTTTTGTATCATTATATGAATTGATGTTGTGGTCTAGATTTATATATAAAATTGTTTATTGTATGTTTGTACCTATGTTGGTATATGTGTATATAGGTATATGTATGTATCGGGTTTGGTGGTTATTGTGTGCATGGGATTTTCTATGTACATGTAGCCATATATAGAAATATATATGAAGATGTTTATGTATTTGTATATATATGGATTGTATTGTGCATATTTGTATATGTGTGTATATATGCTTACATGTGTGTATATATATATATATATATATATATATATATATATATATATATATATATATATATGCACATATGGGTGTGGCATATAAGTACTGCATATGTTTAAAGATATGCACAAGTTTGGATATGTGTAAATTTATATTTTTTATGTATATGTATACATGTATGTATGTGTGTATATATATATATATATATATATATATATATATATATATATATATATATATATATATATATATACATATGTATGTGTGTATATGTGTGTATTTTTTATATATGTGGTGTGGGCTTATGTGCGAAATTGGATTTATATATATATATATATATATATATATATATATATGGATTTATATATATATATATATATATATATATATATAAAATATATATATGGGGGTGTTGAAAAGATAGATGTATATGCGTATGGATGTCTTTGCATATAGGATATATAGATATGTACAGAGGTAATATGTGTATATGTGTATACATATATGAATGTGTGTATTTGTGTGTGTGTGTGTATATATATATATGTCTATATATATATATATATGTATATATATATATAGACATATATGTATGTTTGTATATATGTATGTGGATATATGTATATGTTTGTGTAGTTTGTCAGACATGGGTATAAGATTTATATACATGTATGAGAGTGTTTTTTGTGTGTGTTTGGAGTTATTGTGTTTTTTGCCATAAACATATATATTTTTTATTTATTGTGTACTTATATACTTATGTATATGGGTGTACATATGTATATGTATGTATATGTTTATATGTAATGGCATATATATATATATATATATATATATATATGTATGAACCCCTATTTATGTATTTGTGTGTAATTTTTTGTGGGTGATGTGTTTATTGTGTTGTTTGCCTAATTAGACTTCTGTTTTAATTGTAAATGTTATCATTGTTTTGTATATATTAGAAATTGAATGTGAAAATATAATTTTATCCAAATTTGGGCCCACAAACTATATAATATTAACAGGTTTGTTTATGAAGTTTTATAAGTATATGAATGCTTATATGAAATTAGATTGGTACATTTGTAATCTTAATAGACATATACTTAATTTTTTCTTTGTGTCTCATTAATTTTATAATTTATTAGTTTGACTATTATTATTATTTTTAATACCATTATTTTTTATTCTTTATTTTATTTTTCTAACTTTAATATCATTATTTTTTAATATATTTAATTATGAATATCTTCAGTAATTTCATAACTAATATAAATGTTGTTATTGAAATGCTTTTTATCTGTTTAAAGACTATATATATATATATATATATATATATATATATATATATATATATATATATATATATATATATATATATCTCGCAAATTTGGCTCCAAAGATTACTGGCATCTCTGCAAGAGCGTATTGAACAATTGCAAACCCTCTATACATCCTTTATTCAACCAGTTCGAAGTCCTGACCTCCTCTGCCGACAAGGCTGAATGCTTTGCTTGGAAATTTTCATTCAACTCGACGTTCAACTCTTCCGGTGTACCCATACCCAACTTCCCTCTTAGAACTGAGGCTCTATTGAGTGGGCTACATATAACCCCATCTCCGGTATTGGGCGTTATCTCCAATTTAGACCCCAACATTTCTGTAACCCCTTGCGTCCTAGTGGCTTCCCGCCTTGCTTGGGGTGAAATGCTTAAAAAAAAAAATATATATATATATATATATATATGCATTATCATCATATAGCAAACTTCTTTGTAAACAAAACAGTATGCCATCTTTGACAGTGAACATCTCTATTTTAATGTCCATATAACCACTCTGATGATGGCTCACGTGAGCTGAAAGCTTACATCGACAACCAATATAATAAAGAAATATCCAAATGTTGGATAGTTTTTGTCTTTATTTTATCTTGAAACTAAAGCCATTATACAATGCTTGGAGAGGCTCATGATAAAAACATAATAGGCATTCGTTGCCTGTTATGTTTAACAATATTTGTTTGAATACACACACACACATACACAACGTCTAATCAAAAGGACTAGTGCTATATAAAGAAAATACCAATTTGGCATTTAATCTCCTTCTAAGTCTCTCTTTTGAAATTACACACTTTACCCAGTGTTGTTTCCACTGATGGAACCATTCCTGGAACTCTTTTTGGAATAGTGAGCATCTGCCTCCTCCCAATCTCTTGAATTTCCTCAGTGTCTTGAAATTTTGTTCCTTTCAAGTGGCATTTCATTTTTGAAGAGAAAAAGAAGTAGTAAGGGAACATATCTGGGAAATATAGTGGTTGTCAAACATGGGGAATATTGTGTTTTGCAAAAAAACTACTGCACAAGCCATGGTCACCAATGGAACCTCTGTGGTGTGGTGGGATGACCACATTCTACACACTTTCTTTCCAAGCACCGCTGTAAACAACTGTAGTGAGTGAGATTGTTATAACTTAGTGTGTATATGCAACAGAGTTCAGAGTCAATCTGTGCCAAGCCACTTCACTCTGCATACTTTAGCTCCATTATCATAGCAACAGCCTGATATATAAGGCTGATTCCGTTAATAAAAATGCTATTTGATCCACAAGAATATGGACAAAAAGGACACTTGTACTTAGAATCAGAAAGAGAAAGACATTTCTGGGACACATAATGAGTAGAGAAGTGCAGTACAAGATTTGCAGCTAGGTCTCATCATTTTACAGTAGAAATGCCTAGACGTAATCATAAGTTCTATGCTAACAGTTTCTTTTCTTGAACTTCTCATTTGTGGAACTCTCTTCTGTGTCCATGCTTTTCTGACAACTTTGATCTTCAAATATTTAAATGCAATGTCAATCGCTGTCTACCGTCTTCCTGATTACTCTTCTATTGTTCTCGCTCCTTAATAATATTTGTCTTTTTTTCTTATTCTTTCACACTCAGTAACCTTTTGTGTCTTAGTGGCTTTACTGCCTTGCTTGGGGTGAAATGATTACAAAACAAATTTAAATGCAATGTCAATCGCTATCTACTGTCTTCCTGATTAACTCTTCTATTGTTCTTGCTCCTTAATAACTGTTTTTCTTTTTTCTTATACTTTCACACTCAGTAACCCCTTGTGTTTTAGTTGCTTTACTGCCTCCGTGCATGGTGTGAAATGATTAAATATATATATATATATATATATATATATATATATATATATTTGCTTTTTTATATTTAATGCAATTATTATTATTTTATTTGATGAACAATTTAATGTATTTATTTATTTTAAAGAATAGAAACTTTTAATTTAACAGTTTTCTTTTAATTTTTAACAATTTTTATCGTCATGTATGTTGGCTTGCGAAAGAAGTATATATTTTAGGAAAGGAGAGATATTTGAAAAAGTCCAGAACATAGATTTGCATTTTGGCAAGATTTGATAGTGGTACTCTCAAGAATTTTCCATCTAAGTTAGTTATTTTCTTTTTTAATAAAACATTGACACTGTGGTTAAACCAATTTCTGTGGATGACTAATGCATTTGATGAATTGTTGTGTATAAGATCCTTTTTGTGTTCATAGATAAAATTTAATTTTAAATATCTGCAAGTTTCCCCAATATATTGTAAGGAACCATTGTAACTGTTTATTTTATATATATCTGCTTCTGAATTATCTTTATATATATATATATATATATATATATATATATATATATATATATAGGGTGTTTCAAAAAGAATATGCCAAAATCATTGCGCTATTTTTTCAGGTCTATAGCATTGTAGTGGACTCAATCAGTGGTTATTTGATAGAGTAGTTATCAAAGTTTGATTGGGTGTCAGTTTCACCGCTGTCGTTAGTATAACTTCTGGTTCAGCTGAATTGTGGGAAGATCAATCAAAATCGCAACTCCTCAGCAGAAGGCATTTGTTTTTGTGACAATGGCATTTGTTTTTGCGACAATGGCATTTGTTTTCGCGAACTCAAGCACGCAAAAACAGTGCTTGAATAACAGCTGCAATCAACACGGTGGACCATGACATGCTGAGGCACGTTTGGGAGGAATTCTCATATCGGCTTGATGTTGTCTGCGCCACTGGTGGTGGCCACTTATAAAACATGAAATGAAACTTGAATGTATATACAACACATGTGTTCATGCTAGAGATTTGTAATTTTTTCGTTATTGACACATCACGTGATGATTTTGGCGTATTCTTTTTGAAACACCCTGTATGTATATATATATATATATATATATATATATATATATATATATATATATATATATATATATATATATATATATTCTGTTTATACGTTATTTTTATAGATACAATTTATTTAATTAAATGCTGTGTTTTTAATTAAACATTATTATATTTACTAACCTGAAAGTTTGAGAAATTTTGTAGAAAATATGTATTCTCCAGCAAAAATCAAACTGGTATTCCTATTTGGAAATCATGATTTGACCTGACGTACTCTACCATTCACCTACAGAGAAGCATCCAGTTAGCAAAGTTCAAATTATTTATGTGTCTGGGTGTTGACTTCAATGTCATACATATATATATATATATATATATATATATATATATATATATATTTGCATTAAAAATTTTCAAGAACATCATTTACTCACTTTTGTTTATTAGACATTGTGCCAGTTTGCATGCCTCATAGCTTGTCTGACTTTTTGGCTAACCTGATGAATATTTAGGAGCATTAGCACTATCAAAACATTATTGGGATTTGTTGGTGAACGGCTTAACCCCACAAGTAAAATGGAAAATCGTCTCTAGGGCTCAAACTCCAATAAATTTCAAAGACCGATGTGACCTGTGTATAAAAGAGAAGATCCTAATGATAAAGCATAAAGATCCTGATATATTACTGAACCAACATAACGAGTTAATTTTTAAATGTAGACATAGAAACCATCTCAATCTAATTCAATATATTTAGAAAAAACTATATAGAAAGGAAGATATTGTGATATTTTTGGATTTGGAAATGATTGTATGCAGACATGGGTGAGGATACATAATTGTATGTCTACAAATGTGTAGATGGACATAGATATGCAGATTTATATGTATATGTATATGCATTTGTATAAGTGTGTATATAAACATATGTATTAGTATATGTATTGTAGACGCATATGTAAAAAAATATATATATGTGTATTTGTAATTTTAGGTAGGTATATGTGTATATGTATATCGAGTCATGTATATAGGATTGCATGTGGTCTGTATATGTATATGTATATGTATATATATACATATATATATATATATATATATGTGTAAGCATTTGTGAGTTCGTATATATTATATGTGTGAATATATGTAGGATATAGAAATATGAATAATTATGCATATATACGTATATATGGGTATAGATTTGTCTTTATATATATATATATTCTAATGGAAGGACATAAAATTCTTTTGTTAATGTTTAATCTTACTTTCTCTTTAAATATTCTCTAATTAGAATTGTGAGATTGAAATTTTTAATCATCTGGAGGTAATTTCATTTTAAATTTATAATTTAATTTAAATATATTACTCTTTATCAGTCTTGATAGTAAAAATATTAAAATTAGAAATATTTTTTTTGATATTTAAACACCTAAGTCACCACCTAATGTTAAACATTAAATGTAAAATTTAAGGAAAAATTTAAATAGATATAAATATGAATATGTGTAAATATTTGTAAATGTATGTGTAAGTATTTATATATGAATATGCATGGGTACCTGTGTATATTGATACATATGTGTGTGCTTAAGTGTGTAATTGCACATGTAAATGAACGTATGTATATGTGAGATTTACATAAATGTATATGTGGTATATATATGAAAAAACAAAATTTTTTTAATATTACCTTCAAATATTACTACACTTTAATTTGAAACCTAAACTTTAAGTAAGAAAGATTACGCATCTAAAAATAGTTACAAATTACATTCATGAATTAGACTCAAACTGATAAAGATGTTACCTTAACAGTCATTTACAATATTAAAGATTACTATTAGTAAACTTTTATATTTTAAATATTTTTTTAATGTGTTTTTTTTTTTTATGTGTTTTTAAATATAGTATTTAACTCATATTAAATCCATAATTTATTTGTAAAGGTGTTAAATATTTAAATTGCTAACAAGCATTAAATTAATTTCTTCATGGATTTTTTTTAAACATTTAAATTACTATCAAATGTTAAAATCGTTTTTTTTTACCTAAATTGCTAAAACTGTACCACTGCTCTTCTTCCTCCATAAACCCTAAATACATCTCCTTTCTCTTTACTTCCCCCTTTTTTCTTTTTCTCTCTTCTCTCCTTCCCTTTCAACATATCATTTCTGTTGACCGATTAAATAGGTCAATGTCTGATCCTTACCCCCTCCTTCCTCAATATTAAGTATGATAGAAAGAAATATAAAAATAAACCCTCTCTAAACTCAACCATGTCTCTCACACCACTCCTCGCTACCCTCTCTGTTAAATTACATAAACTTAATACTACCCGTCAAAAGTGTAAATTTTCATTTCATTTTTCATTTCACCTTTGGAAAGTGATGTCTGAGGATCCAGGGTACTTTAGAAGGTCTCTGGTGAAATAAACTATTGCAATGGAGCCTTAAAGTGGTCTGTTTTTCTTTAAATATATATATATATATAAAGACAAAAAACTTATGCATTCATACTGTCCTTTTACAGATATACTCTATCTGAAATTTTTACACATACACCCACCCACACACACATGCAGACACACACACACACACACATATATATATATATAGGCAGCAAATGTTCTTTAAAGCAGATATTATTAAAAACAACAGGCATTTTTTGTTGATTAATTTTAATGATTGGTTTTTCAAATTATGAATAATCCTCTTCAGACAAGGTGGAAATTCCATAAATAGTTCAAATCTTATTATAATTGAGCTTGTTCCTCCCTTTGTTAGTTTGCAAGACTTTTATGCCTTGCCAATACCTCATAAATAATTGACTATTCCATTTTGACTGTGGGGAAAGTGAGGAAAAGACGCTACTTGGTTTCATTGAGAAAATGAAATAAAGAAAGAAGGAAGGGAAGATAGAAGTGGAGAAAGAAAGAACGAGATTAAGCTGATAAGAACAGATACTAGATTTTGATCTTAGTCAAAAGTCCAAGAAGCAATTGTATTTTTTTGTTGACTCACACTGGAAAAATGTGACAGAGGTTTAGTTTAATGTGGGGATCCTGAACATCTATACCCGGCAACCATCGATTATGTTGGCATTAGTTTTACTACTAATCTCCCTTCTTTACTACATTGAGAGAGGTACTGCTGTGGGTATCTGTTTCCCAAGACTGGGAAACTCTCAATAATATTTTCAGTTGTGATCTGTCTGACAGACACAACTGAGAGATGAAATGTAGTTTATCTGCCTGAGAGTAGATACTACACTATGATCTTAGCCAGAGATCTGAGAAGTGATAGTGACCATGATAAAAGTGCCATTTTTCAGATGCACTGTATCAAACAATGAAAACTGAGTAAGGCAATCAACAAAAACCCAGTTACTATAAATAAAATGACATAATCTACTGAATTATTTTAAAATTATTATTAAGAGAAATGTTCGTAAGATTCACTACTTGGTTTCGGTGAGAAAAGGAAAGAAAGAAAGGAAGATAGAAGTGTTTAACATCTCCTATCAATACCTCATAATTAACTGACTATTCCATTTTGATTGCATGGAAAGAGGAGAAAAGACATTACTTGGTTTCAGTGAGAAAATGAATGAATGAAAGAAAGAAAGAAAAATAGAAATGTTTAACAGTTGTTTCAGTGAAATGATAAAAGTTGTCAATTTCAAATCTTTTCATTTGTATCCCCTTACTTCTTCAAATAACAACCAGCATTCCTATTTATGATTGCTATTGCAATATTTTGTTAAGGTTGCTAAGGTCAAATATTTAACAATGCAATAGGAGAATTTCTATGGATATTTTATTATTGTAGAACTCATCATGAGCTTATTCAATCAGTAACTGAAGAATTAAGATTCATCAGAAATTTGAAATTGAAGATTATAAGAATTTTTTTTGAGATAATAATGAGTTAGTGAAACAAATCTTGCTAATTAACCGATAGCTGGGGGAAGAAGTGGTGGATTCATACCTAATCAGAATTTGATAAACAAATGAGAAATATATAATGTAGATATAAAATGGGGGATCAATTCCATATTACAATGAATATATAAACTGATCCCTCACTTTGTGACCACAGTAGTTTCTATACATTTATATTCCAGAGAATGTAAATAAATCTAAAGACATGCCTGTGTAGTTAATCAGTATTTCAATGATTGGTTTGTTTTCTATAGTTTATCAACCCTTTGCAGGTTATTGAAAGCTGGAAAATATTTTTAGATTGTAAGAATTTTTTGAGCTAATAACGTTTTAGTGATTCAAGTCTTACAAATTAACATCAATTAAATAAAGAGTTCAAAATTCCTTGTAGGCTATCCAGATTAATATACACCTTAGGAAGGTCAGAGGGCACAATGGACAAAAGATTATAATAGCGACAACAAAGATGAGGACAATAGTCTGAATATAAATAGTGTAAATAATGATAAATCCTCATCCCAGAAATGTAGGTTACTCAGATGAATATACACCTGTGGAAGACTGGAGTTCAGAATGGTTGAAACGGTGTGTAACAACAACAAAGATGAGGACAATAATCAAAATATAAATAGTGCAAATAATGATAAATCCTCATCCCAGAAATTAATTAATTCCCTGCAGGTTACCCAGATCAATATACACCTGAGGAAGACTGGATGACACAATGGCTGAAACGCTGTGATAACAACAACAAAGATGAAGACAATAGTCTGAATATAAATAGTATGAATGATAATAAATCCTCATCCCAGAAATTCCTACAGAAATTACTTTTCTATCATTTGATTCAATATTTTTGCTTGGCAAAAATAAAATTCTTACTGTGCACTGCCAATATTCTTTTGTTTGCTCTGCAAACTCTTAAAGATACCATTTTCTTGTCTGCATTTTATATCTAGCCTTTTAGATGCTAGCAATGCAAAAATGATAAGAGTCTTTGAAGGTTTTTCTGTTGCTCTCCATTCATCTCTTACCATCAATCTATGATCTTTCTGGTTTTGTTTTTATCTTCTTTTTTTTCCAGTACAATGAAACCTTGTTTCTTCTTTCATTTTGAATATGTGCTGCCCTCTGTTATTAAATGGTTGACCTTATCTTGAAGAGGGGAGATAATCCATGAAACACATGGTTGAAACAACAAGTAGGTTTTTTTTCTAGCACAAAAGATTGATTTCCACTCATCAGAAATACTACTATGGCTACAAGCTTGGTTGCTTTTTTCCATTTAGCCTAGTGGTATAGAATTCCATTCAAAGTCCAACTGTATAACCTTTCTTTGTTTTACCAACTGTATAACCTTTCACTGTTTTACCATTGAATGCTCTAACAAAGAATTAATGAATTGAAATGTTGCCTAATTAACCATTGAATTAACAAACGTTTTTCAAGCAAACATTAATTAATGTATGTAAATGCTATTATGACAACATAGATTGATGTTTAAATTTCCAATCATTTTAACAATATCTTTTATTAATATAAATTCATGGCATCATTAATCAGTCATTAAAATATTTCTATACTGCAGCCTGATATATGTCCATCTTGCATGTGTGCATATCTCAAACAGTCAGATAAATGCTTTATGATAATCTAAAATATGAAGAGAAAGTTCTATTCATCAGCAGGTTTATTGAAAGCCAAAAGAGTGAAATGGTGGTGATATTGTTTTGGGGTAGAATTAGGCAGATAAAAAAGTAGGGACCTGTTGTTTATTCTACTGCTTCCAGTACTTTCTAAGCATTAAAGAGGAAGTGGTCAAAGCAGTGACTGACCCAAAAAATACCTAAAGTAAACAGGAATGAACAAGGAGACATAAAACACATATGGGGCTGTACTTTGGTAACAGAATGATTTCTTTGTTTTTCTATGACCTTGCATCACCTTTCAGGTAAGTTGTATATTCCATCATAAATTGATTTAAAAAAAAATTTATTAATGCTCACTCAAACAAGGCCCAAGGGCCACTCAAGGTAGAGGGTGACTGTGTGATGTTGTATGAGCATAAGAAAGGGGCAAAAAGTGAAGTTCTTGGAGCTATGCAAGAAAGACAACAATCCAGAAGAGTACCAGATTGTTGTGATTGTGAAACCATAAGCAAATGAACAGACTTTAGGAAAAGGAACCCAATTCTAAACAGGAAACAAGTGATAAATCTCTATTCCTGTTCGAAAAACTGGGAAGGAATATGAACCAGAACCAGATATGTGAACTTATCTACTCCTATTTACATTATTTACATGGTTCTGACTGTTGTCTTCATCTTTATTGT
Organism: Acanthosepion lycidas; assembly: GCA_963932145.1. Classification (NCBI taxonomy): domain Eukaryota; kingdom Metazoa; phylum Mollusca; class Cephalopoda; order Sepiida; family Sepiidae; genus Acanthosepion; species Acanthosepion lycidas. The sequence continues at coordinate 1,155,420 of OZ010613.1, forward strand.
CATATTCATAACGTTTCAGCCATTGTACGCTTCAGGCTTCTTCAGATGATATACATTGAAATTTTGAACTAAACCCTTTATTTAGTCCACTGGAGTAGATTGTTCTTGTTCCACATGCCATGCCTTTTCTGGATAGCTCAGTTTCAGTTAATTCCCTTTAGTAACTCAACTCTTTGCAGGTTATTTAAAGCCCCAAAATATTTTTAGATTGTAAGAATTTTATTTTTGGGAGATAATAGTGTAATAAGACAAGTAACCCATAGCTGAGTAAAGAAGAGGTGAATTTATACCTTTCCAAAGGGTATTTGCATGCAAGTGAATATAACGAACCCAACTGGAATTGGAGCACAGCTCTCTGATTAATAATTCATAGCCATTATCCATTATATCATCTACACATCCAAGTTTACAGCAGCTGATATTCCCAAACTGTATTCTATTAGTATGCATATATATATATATATATATATATATATATATATATATATATATATATATATATATATACAAACACACATGCGCGCACACACACAAATGGATTTATGCCTTTTTTCCACTAGGGAAACAATTATCTTTTAATGGGTATAAATGTTTGAGTCGTTATCCTTGTTTTTGTCGTCTTAAACAGTGAAATTAATAACAACTGATTGAGAAGTCCTTATAAAGAAAAATATGCCACCAACAGGAACTGAACCTGTATCTCCTTTTTTCACCAGGGAAACCACTCCTATACCCAAAGCGTGTCATTACCAATTTTGCTGCAGGAGACCATCATGATAATAAAAAAGTTAAATTAAAGAGCTCATAGGTCAAGATTTGATAATCAAAAGAACAATGATTAGGATACTAGTATTAGTAATTTGTGGAACACCTTCACCTCAGAACTTCATACAATACAAAGACCAAAGAATACATTATTTGAATGATCAAAATAACAAAGATAGGAATTTCAATTTCAATAATTGATCTCATAGTTAACATTGCAGAAAATGGAATTGGTGAGCAGGGTTCAAATGCCAGAAGCAGTGTTCATTTTGCACAAATGATAATGGTAGTGGTGAGATTATCCATTTCCTTATAAGGCAACATTTGGAATTAGTCAGTTGAAATTTATAAAATTTTTCTCTCAAACAATTTTCAGTACACTGGCCTCGGCATTTCCTGCTAATCTATAATAGATCACACCAGTTATATGTTCTGGTTTTTATAAAACGTTAGCTTCTAAAACTTTTATATAAGTTTTATATTTGGAAAATGTTTATAGGTACCGTGCCAGGAAATTTTTCTCCCCAGAATCTACAAATCAACCATTCACCCTTGCATGGAGTATTGCTGCCATATATGGTCTGGAGCCCCTTCTGTTTGCCTCGGGGTTCTTGATAGGCTCCAGAGGAAGATATGCAATGTAATTGACCCTGATCTGGCATCTCATCTGCAGTCGCTCTCTCACAGATGTGGCATCACCTCTCTCTGTCTTTTTTACAAATACTTTCATGGTAATTGCTCCGATGAGCTGCTTTTGCTGGTTCCCAGACTTCATGAATTCAAGTGTCCTATGAGGCTGGCATCCCACTCTCACCCTTTCACTGTTGAAACTATTAAATGTAGCCGTCTCTTCTACTCCAATAGCTTCATATCTCGCACCTCTCGCCTGTGGAACTCCCTTTCCTTTTCCTGTTTCCCTGATAGCTATAATCTCCAACTATTCAAATGTAATATCAATTGACATCTCCAGTTGCCTTGATCTATCTACTATCCTTCTCCCCATCCTTTCCTCTATCACTTCTATCTGCTCTTGCTCTAAATCCTCTGTAACCCCTTGCATGCTAGTGGCTTCCCACCTTGCTAGGGGTGAAATGCTTAAAAAAAAAAAAAAAAGGGTCTCATTTCAATAAATAAAAAAAACTGGGAAAAATATGATAAATAAATAAATACGTAAATAATATTTACATTTGGACTAATATCCTCATCTTGTTGTTATTATCACAACATTTTGGCTATTGTGCCTTTTCGCTTTCATCAGGTGTAAATTGATCTGGTTAATATACAGGGAATTCTAAACTGACTATTTAATCTATGGGAGTAGACTGTTCTTGTTCCTCTGTCTATGTCTAGAGCACTGATTCCCAATGTAAGACACATGCCCCACCAGTATGGCATGGTAATATTTTGGTGGGGCATGTGTAGAATGTGCACCCTTTGACTTACTATACTAACGTGAGCTCAAATTTCATTTTGCATTATTATTTCATGAATAAAATGATCAAAGTATATTACAGAATAAGCTTTCATTAAAATATTTTATATTTTTGCCTTTCAGTTCTCTATTATATGTTTTGAAACTATATATATTTAACTGTCTTTTTGTTTTTTAATTTTTCTCTTTCATGGATGCCATGATATTTGAAGGCTTGTTTAGAAACCAAGTTAATGGCCTTTTAAGCTTCCTTCATGTGAATTGCAGTAAAATGTTGAATATGTAAGAATTAAATATTACAGGGGGGGGGCATCAGAATTTTAGAAATACCAAATTGGGGCATGGCCCAAAATCATTTGGGAACCACTAGTCTAGAAGTATTGCATTTAATTCTTATTTCTAGTACTGTTCAGTTATTACTTGCCCTGTTTTTTGATGCAGGGATTACTGTCATCAAATTCATGAAGCAACTTTAATCCACTAAACTATTTGTTGTCTTGGGCTTGACCTATGACAATGCGAGTGAGATGAACTATATTATTTGTCTAACTTCACTTTCAAAATATTTTTGGAAGTTAAAAGAAGAAAATAAAACCCCAAAGTTAAGTGAAAAATTTTGAGACTAGCTAGAACATGTACATCCTTGTATGAGCTTTGTTTTCTGTGTTTGCAGGAGAAAATGCAGATGATCAAATTCTTAAGTAGGGATGAGTTGTTAAATCAAAGATCTGAACTAATTGTTAATTGCAAACATTTTCACCATTGACCCTACAAATTTTACTAAACTTTAAAATTTAATAATCACTTCTTTTATAATGTAGAAGCTTGTGGTAAACATTTTAACTTATCCTTAGTAAGTTATATTTCTAGAGGGAATATAGTATGTGTGTTATTCCTCTAACACTACTGGTAATGTTTTATATAGAGGTATATACATTTGGTTGATATTTTAACATTTTCTATTGTTTTTATTAATAAACTCTTTAGTTAACTGTCATAATCTATTAAAGTCTAATTTTATATAATTTGTTATCTCATTGTTTTATTATTTATAGGATTTATTTATGTGATCTATGTACCTTTTAAGTTTTCCGGCTTTTCCTTCTTTTATTAAATATTATTAAATAATTATTGTTAAATTATAACAAAGTGTCAACTGTTTGTGTGACATTACATAGTATCAAATTCTGTTTACAACAGACTATTTGTATCCATTGAATTTGTATCAACATCTTACTTAACATAGAAAATTTGGATGGTTGTCCCATTATAAACTATCTTGTTTAGGTTCCTTACATTTCTCATCATTATTTTATTTTTCTCTCTCTTTTTTCTTCGGAGAAAGGATGATATCTTGTCTTTTTTCTTTCTTTGAAGAGATTATATCTTATCTTTCTTTCTTTTCCTTTTTTAGACTATATCTTGTGACTTTCTTTCTTTCTTCTTTTAGAGGAACCTCTATCTTATATCTATCTTGCTTGCTTGCTTTCCTTATTTTCTTTTTCCTTTTTTTGTAGGAAAAGAGATTAATTGTAAGTAAATATTAAAAATTGTAATAACTTTCACTTACCACTGCCTGATGAGATGCTGAGAGGCATCAAAATATGGATGCATTGATGTAGCAGTTTACATTTGTTCAAATGTAATACCTTATAATAAAGTATATATATATATATATATATATATATATATATATATATATATATATATATATATATATATATATATATAACATGAGGCTAGCTCAATGATGAGCGAATAATAATCATATAACTATTCCCATGGTATACCTTTTCCAAACTGCCATTTTTACCGTGAGAAATTGACAGTCATCAGATGCTTTTCAATCCATGTAAATTTCAGGGAATATCAAACTTTATTTAGTCTACAATGGTAGAGTGTTCTCATTCTGGTGTCCATGTCTTTCTCTCTGCATTTTTGGGATGAGGAGCTGTCATTATTTACACTGTTTACATTTGGACTATTGTTCTCATCTTTACTGTTTATTGATTAAGTCTTTGATTGTTTTAGATGTAGTTGTGACAAATTTTATGTTGAGTTTATAATCCAATCTTCATTCTGGATTCTATTTAAGAGCACTCAGAATTTGCAGCCCTCAATATTTACACAAAGAGGAGAAATATATTAAAAATACGTTCAAGATCCTAACTATTTCATTTTCAATGTGAAACAAAAAGCTCATAAAATATTTCAAAATAGTTGCTCTTCCTGACAAACTCAACGAATCAAAAAAAAATATTATTCTACCCACTAATCCACTGTATCACAACTACAACCAAAAAAAATTATCTAAACTCAACATAAAATTTGTCATAACTAAATTTAAAACAATCAAAGACTTAATCAATAAAACAGAACAACAAGGCAAAAATTGAAGGAGGAATTTACTCTATCAAATATAGGAATTGCCAGAATGAGTACATTGGAGAAAGAAGTTTAAACAAGAGACTATATGAACACAAAAGGGGCATTTTAAATAACATCACACAAAATGCATTGGTTGTTCACCATAACAAAATGACCACAATTTTGACACAGGGAATGCTACTTTGATTAAAAGAGAAAATAATCCACTGAGATAAAAATATCTTGAAAGTGCCTTGATTGCTAGTTCAAACATAAATTTGTATCCAGGCTCTTACATTATATCACCATCCTTGGTAGATTTTATCTTGTCATAGTGTGGGATAGTCAGGGACAAAGATGATGGAGAGAAAAAGAAAAAGAATACAGATGAATTTGGCTAGATTGAAAAAAAAAATTCTTCCAAAAATATTTTTTCAAAACATTTTGAAACTACCTGCATCTCTCATTTTGTGTGCATGTGTAGACATGGCTGCATCAACAAAGTCCAGTTCAATGAAATCCTATCAGATGAAACATGTCACAAATAAACTTTTCCAGTTTGTCAAATTTTTCTAAATACTGTTTGTTGATATGTAAAATTATACAAAATTAGATATCATTATATCAAACAGGAAATATATGATGCAGATATAAAGCAGGGGATCAGTTCTATATTACAATGAATATATAAACTGATCCCTCACTTTAGTTTCTATACATTTATATTCCAGAGAATGTAAATAAATCTAAAAGACGTGCCTCTGCAGTTAATCAGTATTTCACTGATTGATTTGTTTTCTATGGTTTATCAACCCTTTGCAGGTTATTGAAAGCCAGAAAATATTTTTAGATTATAAGAATTTATTTTGTCTTAATAATGGTTTAGTGATACAAGTCTTACAAATTGACCCATAGCTTGAGGGAGAAGAGATAGATTCATACCTTACCCAAGGGTATATTGTGTGTAAGTGAATATAACAAACCCAACTGGAATTGGAACTCAGCTCTCCAATTAACAATTCTGAGTCATTATCCATTACACTACATGCACATCCAAGCTTACAGCACCTGGTATTCCCAAGTGGTCACCCATCTAGTTACTGATCAGGCTCAACATTGCTTAATGGGTGATCATATGGAAACCAGTGTTTCAATGTGATAGCTCACCCAATTTCGGCAACAAATTAAAGAGTACAATAAAAAACTAAGGAATTTTTTTGGCAAGGAATTTTCATAAAAATGTTTATGAATTTACTGCCACCACATTATTGGCTTGCCCTAATGACTTCTGTTTTTTTTCTGGGCAGAGGGGATTTTTTAGCAAATGTTTAAAAAATAAATGAAATGTTCATCTTAGCAGAAAATACATCAGTTTCTTGTTCTTGTTTAAAGTAGTTAGCTCAAGTTAAAATATGGGGAGTGTCTGTCTCACCCTGCCCACTGAACACAGTTTCATGCCTGAATAACTATGCATCACAGAAGTGGATTAAATTCTTAAATAATTAGTATGAGGAACATGAAAAAATGCAGACTCTGACTCATTTTGCAAAGATTGACTGGCTGTGGACCAAACTTGTTAGATTTTGGGTATAACTTTTCATGCCCCATGAGAGTAGTCTTGTTCTTTTAAGATTTTCACTACACAAAATGGATAGTCTACTTCTAATATGATTCATCTTACCTAAGTGTAAAACAAATTTTTTTAAACGTCTCGTTTTATAAAATCTTGCTGTTTCAGATCTTTGCAGTATTTTAGTGTTTCTACAGAAACACAACTCATCAAGAAATAATCATTTTTTTCCAATTTTTTCCCATATTACTATTGATTAAGCTCTCCAGATCACAAATATAAAAAAAAAATTAATTTTCTAAATTCTAAGAGTGTGGGAGGTACTTTGTTTAATGGCATATCAACTCCTTATAGATCATTTAATGCTGAAATTTTCTTTTGAGCTTTTGTAATTTTTTTTTACTATTGCTAGAAATGCTTACTATAAAAATGTATTTTTATAATTTCATAGTGTTTTAACCCCAGTTTGGGGGTTCACCATTTGGCCATAGCTGGGATCCTAACAGGTGCTACCACCCTGGGTCAGAATGGACATGGAAACAACAGCAATTAAGAGGTAGTTCCACACTCTTCAAAAGCTCCTGATCAGAGTCCTTGCTGCTGAATGTAGTTTATTATCATACCCAGGACAAACAGAAGGGTGGTAGTTTGTAAAATCATTCTAAATTGATTGATCACCTTATGTAAAACAAAAGAATATAAGCGATGTTCAGAATTTTAATAAAATACAAACATATAAAAGTGGATTTATATATTTTCTTTATTCTTGAAAATTGACAACAAAGATATTAAACACTATATTTTTTATTAGATTTCTTATTTACATAATTTACAAGATTATAAAAATATGTGAAGCAACTATAAAGAAATATTTATTATTTCTTCTTCATGTGATGTGTCCCATCAGGACATAGGTGATCATAGCTCTCCACAACTTCCTGTCTCTTGTAGCTCTTAATAGATTTTATCTTTTTGTTATTCCTCCCAAACTCTGTTCCGCTATCCATTTAGTCAAGCTCATTAAGTATGTTAGGCATTGTTTACTTCAGCCCCTCTTGCTTCAATCAGTCCAGTGAGTATCAGATTTTCCAAACCCTCTTTCTTCATTATATGTCCTAGAAATTATATGTTCTAGAAATTTCAACTGTCTCTTTTTGATGCTAAGTAGAAGTTTCCTTTTTGTTTTCATTTTCTCTAGAACTTTGTGGTTGCTCACATATTCGGTCCATGGTATCCTCAGCATCCTTCTATAGAACTACATTTCTGTTGCTTCCATTCTCTTCTTCATCTTTGTGAAAATTGTCCAGCATTCTCTGCCATATTGGAGGATAGATATCACATAACAGTTCAGTACTCCTTTCTTTGTTTCTAATGTAGATTTCCAGTTTCTTAGTACTTAGCTTAGCTTTTGGAAAGCATCTTTGGTTATCCCAATGCACCTTCAGATTTCAGTATCACACTTTCCATCCTCTGTTAAAACACTTCCCAGATATTTAAATGTTTTTTACTTGTTTGATTTTGGTATCCCCAATTTGTAATTTGCATGTTGGGCTGTCCCTTTTACTGACAACCATACATTATGTCTTCTTGCAATTGATGTTTAATCCTTTCTTCTCACTTTCCTTCACTACTTCTGTAGGAGATTTTATAGTTTTCTTTCCATGTCTACTATCAACACTGTGTTATCTGCATATCTTATGTTGTTAAGATTGTGGTTGCCAATAATGAATCCTGGCAGGACTTCTAATTCTCTCAGAATTGCCTTGTTGTATAGGTTGAATAAGACCCATCCTTGTCTTACACCCCTTTCTATTTTTGTATATCTGCTGACCTCATTTTCTATCCATATACAGGTGGTTTGCTGCCAGTACAGGTTCTTGATTATTCTAATTTATAAAAATGCTTGAATAAAAACTTTAAATAAGCACATAGCCTTGAGTGGCAAGCAGTCTAGGAAAAGGAAAACTCTGAATTCAAAACATGCAGAGTGTTGTTTGGGGACCTTGTGGCATACTGTGCACCAGTTCTTTGTATTCAGCTATTCCAAAAAGTGTGGTTGGTACTGCACAAAACCTTCACCACTATAATCAAATAATATGTGAAGGTAGTCTGTCTGTTGGTTCCAAGAACTGAGCTGTTTGATCCTCATATGTCAAAAATGACAGGAAAATCCAGTATATATATATATATATATATATATATATATATATATATATATATATATATATATATATATATATATATATAAAGGGAAGAGATTATAGTTGTTCCAACGAGAGAAGAGTTTCTATATTAAAAAGAAGAGAGAAACCGCAAACATTTTTGGTTATAATATGGATTTAAAAAATATATATTATGCTTTTTTTTCCATAATTTTGCAACACACGTTTTGGGTCTCACGGCCTTGTTCAGGCAAAGAGTGGATATTTCCACATATTATTAAAATGAATTAATTTTCCTTATGTTTTTCGATGTTAAACATTCTCTTTTTTGTGTGGTAGTGACACAAATGTCTTTCTTGAACTGGCAGTGAGAAAGTTCTTTTGTGTGAAGGGTAATAAAACAATTAAGATTGTTCTGAGAAAGTGTAAGGAAAGATATCTGTATTCTTATCTTTTAATGACACCTGTGTGTTCTTAGATCTATTTCCATTTCTTTGTATTGTATGTGTTTTTGTCAGCATGTGTATGTATATGTATATTCCCTCTCCATACATACTGTCCTTTTATAAGGAATTATTATACACATATATACACACATACATACATATATATACACACACATATACATATACACACACTTCCTATGTTGTGTAGGGTTCATGTGTGTGCATATGAGCAGTCTTGTTTTTGCCAACATGTGTATATATATTAGTATGCGTATGTATACACATATTCCCTCTCCATACATACATACTGTCTTATTATAAGGAATTAGTATACACACATACATATTCATATACATATTCATGCTCCACAGATATCCACATGTGAATGTGTGTGTGCATGTATGCGAGTGGTTCGGCCACTGTATTTGGCCATTATGTATGCATGTTGTGTGTTTTTGTGTGTGGGGTTATGATCTATTTAGTTCTGGTTGAAATTTGTTTATGAAGTTTTTTCTTGTATTTGTAGATAAGAATAATTGTCTGTTTGATATAGTGGCATAATTTTAAATTCACCCTGGTTACATTTATAGATGTGTTGTGATACAAAGAGTTTTCTGTTATCTGGTAATTTTATATTGCTTTTGTAGGGGAAACTCTGTTGTTTAGTTGTTGGCTGATATCGATATATGACTTCTTGCATTTTGTGCATTTGAGTGCATAAATCACATTTTGGGAGTTGCAGTTTAAATTTTTATTTATTATAGTGGTACTTGCTGGGGTGGTAGACTAGGTAGTGAGACAGTCACACCCACAGGGAAAATGTGCATCTATAACTTGGATTGAATTATCTGGAGAAAAAGGCGTAATGGTATTCTTCACCATGACATCAAGTGGCTCCACATGAGACTACTGCATGGTCCAAAATCCATTCCTAAATGGTAGTACAATAACTCTAATATTATACAAGTACTCGTTCAAAGTTACTCAAAGGTTCAGACCCTTGACTATCAGGTAGTTAACACCAAAACTCAGAAAACATTTACACTCTTAATGAATAGACAAATAATTCAGGAAAGAAGATTGTTGAATTGCAGTTCAGACCAGACACCAGAGATGAGGTGTAGGTGAGGTGCACAGTCTAGCAGCTGTTTTCCCTGTTGGTTCTCCAAGGCCAGCTTCATCCTACTGTGGATGCCATTTCACAGGATGGTTAGTTTTATAGATAACAATTTTGTGTCATCTTTGCCTAATAAATAATTTATCTTCATTCTGTGACTTTCTCTTAGCCTGAGCCTCTTGCTCTGTATTTTGAAGTTGACTTCACTTACTGATAACTATAAAGTAAATGTTCCATATTTTTGTGACAGGTCCAGCTGTTTTCAATTTAACAAGACCTCAGCTGACTCATATTGCTACAAGATATAAGTGTGTATGTGTCTCATCTACACAGAAATCAGAGCAACAGAACTCATCCTTGAGTCAGAAACAATAGTGTGCAGAAGGAGGGGAAGATGGTGTGATGACCCCAGATATTCATATCAAGAGAACATTTTTGAAGTTTGAAATTGTCTCTGTTAATTTCATTGGACAAGCGCCATACAGTCCGACAAGCTGGTGTGAATATGGATCTGTGTTTTGATAAGCGAGACCAGAGTAGGCTCTCTTACTTATAGTCTTATAGACAAACAATCAAGGAATTGGCCCCAGTCATCACCAAATCTCTGCACATCACTGATCAGAAACATTATACCAGTCTGAGACCTCAGGTACTGAGACAAGCATGCTCATATATGAGGACTAAAAGATCCACTGGGAGAAGTTGGGTGCCCATTGTAGCGAACAACTCTCATTCCCTTTATATTCCATTGGTGAAATGTAGGTTTTTTCCCATGAACCACAGCTTTGTGGAACTGACTCCTAAGAGGTTACATCCCTGATCACTACAGTCTTAACCTGTTCAAGTCTAGGGTTAACCATTTTTTTCTGTACATATCCACATAAGCTGTGCCTCTTAATTTGTAACCCTCTATCTCGAGTTGCTCTTGGGCCTTGTACAGGGTGAACATCATTCTAAAAACAGGTGGACAACATTCTTTTCTGTAAAAATACTGTGTTCTTTCAGAACATACATAATCATGGCTCTCCATATAATCCTTTTCTTTAATATCTATCAAGGAAAAGATAGTGGAGTGTTTTCCTGTTGCCTTCTCCATGGGGTTCAATTCAGAGTACCATATATGTTGGAGTACATCTTTTAATCTTAAAAAATCCCCCCTCCCCAAATAGCAGGCCATTTTATACTCCAGCTATAATATGTGAACCTTAAATCCTGTGGTTTATGGTAAGTTATTAGCATGGGAGATTTTTGACGGTTGGCTAACCCCTGCCTTGGTAACTATTGACACAAATATTTTCTACTGAAACAACTTAATTCACATTATTAGAATAAAATAATAAAAGTGTAAAATAGGTTGAAAAAGAATAAAATAGGGTTAATTTAGTCAACCGTCAAATATTAACCTTTATATACCGGTATTTTTTTTTAAATTGACATCAATAGTGTTTATCCTTACAGCAGCTTATCATGTTATTATTACTGTGTAATGGTAAGTCTACCAGGTAGATTATGGTAGGAATAATGGTAAGTGAAGGTTGTGGTGGAAATCAATTGACAATATCTCACCTCCTTTTTTCAAAGATGTTAAACAAAAACACAACTGGATGAGTGTCTCAACAAGCCATTTAAAGGTTGCATTTGTGAACAGTGGAACAAGTGGATGGTTAGCAGGGAAAAATCATTCAGGCTACCATAACAGCCTACCAAAAACATATCATCCACTCATGAGGTATTGTAGATTGTTGTAGTTAATTGACAATATATCCCCACCATTTTTTCATTAGAACTTGACTGAAAAGAAAGTATTTACTGAATTTAGTTAATAAATTCAATACAATTCATTTAAAAATATAATTTGGGGGAAGGGGTTCATCTTTTATGGCAAATATAGCCCCAAACCTACATTTTAACTTGAAAATTTGGGGTTTGTTTTATACGCCCAGTTGCCTTGTACACTGGCATGTACAGTAGTTTTTTTTTATGCTACTTGCCACCTATGGCTACAGAACAGAATCTACTCTGCTGTTAAATCCATAGCTAGGGGAGAAGAGCAGAGATGGATTTACACCTATTTCTAAGTTTATTAATATGAAGTAAGCACAATGGGATAGACCAGAATATGAACTCAGTTTGCCTATTGCAGTCACCATGTTGTAGTGAACCACCTCCATTCCTGGTGTATTTCATTGGTGAGATGTAAGTACCACTCAAGAAGTTTCTTCTCACTAACTGCTGCTTTATGGAACCGACTTCCAAAAAGATGCTTCCATGATCACTACAATTTTAACCTGTTCAAGATTAAGGTTAACTATTATCTTCTCCACATATTGACATAAACTGTGCCTCTTACTCTGAAACCCTCTACCTCGAGTGGCTCTCGGGCCTTGTACAAGGTGAACATCAATGTAAAAAAAACAAAAAATATGCTTTATTATGTGGCATGAGCATATGTTTTAGCATACTTAGTTTTTGTATAAATTTACAATGAATTTAAATAGTAAACTGAGGACTTCTTTTAAAATTCACAAAATTAAAAAGAAATGTTTTGATAATTGTAATTCAGAGTGCATAATCACTAATAATGTAAAAGGTTTTTTAATAAAAATGATTATTTTTATAGAGAGGATTGTTCCTGTAGAAATGTCTTTTATTCCTCAAAACATTTGTTGTAGAGCTATAGATGATAGTACTGATAAACCATTGCATTGTTAGTGTAGTAAGCAAATTTAATCTTTAATTTTTCTTTAAAATCATTTCACCCTAAGCAAGGTAGGAATGCCACTAGTACACAGGGGATTACAGAGAGTGAAAGTGAGAGAAAAGATTGGGTACAGAGGGATTGAGGAAAGACCAAAAGATGAATGGGATTCAAGAAGATAGAAGACGATGATTGACATTGCATTTAAATTTTTGAAGATTGTAGTTATCTGGGAAACATGTAAATGAAAGGGAGTTCCACAGACAGGAAGTGAGAGAAAAGAAACTGTAGAATTGATTGTTGCATTTAGCTATTTCAACAGTAAAAATGTGGGATCTATATGCCAATCTAGTAGCATGCTTAAATTCATGTAGGACCCTACATTCTCAGATGCAATATAAAAGTGTCTATGCCTCCCCCCTCTGAGGTGGGTGTTTATATATCTACCTGTCATATGCTTTTTTTCCCATGCATACATCCTAGACATAGCTACACCAGTCATGTGGATCTATAGGGGTCACCACAGACATCAAGTGAATCTCAGATATCTACCCCTAGCTAAGAGATCATCACTTAGGTTAACCATGCACTTGGCTTATCTGATAAGTCTATTCCACAAGGGAAAAGCATATTGGAGTAATGGCTAGTGGCTCAGATTTGAAGAATCAGAGGGCTGAGTTTGAATTCCAGCATAGTTCATTACATTCACTTATGTACTAATACACTTGGGAATGGTATGAATCCATTTTCCCCACTCCAGCTATGGGTAAAATAGCATGATAGACTGGGTTCTATAGCCTTGGGTGGCAACCAGTCTAGGAGAAGGAAACTTTGAATTCAAACTAGATCACACTATTATAAAGTGTGTATACATGCAGCTGGGGATTACTTGTGAATCCAAATCCATGATAATCATTGACATTGCATTTAAATTTTTGAAGATCAAAGTTGACTGGAAAGCAAGAAGCATTCTACAAGCAAGGTGTGAAAAAAGAAACTGTTAGCATCTAGCATATCAACTGTAAAATGATGAGACCTAGCTGCCAATCGAGTACTGTGCTTAAATTCATAAAGTTGAGGTACAAAAGAGGAAAGTTCATTAGAACAATTACCATGAAAATGTTTATAAAAAAAGCACAGGGAAGCTACATTACAGCAATAAGAAAGTGACTGAAACTAAAAGACAGGTCAGGACCAATAACATTGCAGATTCTTCTTTGGATTTTATCAAGAATCTCTAAATACATAGCAGAAGCACCACACCAGTAAATATTCAATGCATGGATGGATGGTAGAGTTATAAATGTGTAAGATAGATTCTGGAAAGAAAAATTGTCTAGCATGAAAATGAACCAACATTCTTAGCAGCAGACCTACCAATTGGTTCAATATAATATTCCCATTTCATGTCAGCAAAAATTCAATTCATTCAACAGTGAGACAAGGCAGTTGCTATCAGATATTGGTATTGGGGAAAGTGAAGAATGTCAAATATGGATCTACCTTGAATCATCCACCAGGCACATAGACTGACCAGCAGTCAAAATGGATCTTCTTTTATGAAGTTTTAATTCCTTTTTTTTGCCAGCTTCATCTGGAAAAGTCATTATTTGCAGCCCTCAGCCCACATTTGTCTTAAATTAAAATATTTTGGTCAAGCATTATCCAAAATAAGATATAGATAAAAATGCAGATCCCAACTATGCTTTGAGCTGATATGCCCAACTAAAGGGTCATTCTTCAAACTCCCATCTTGTTTAATGAACATCATTATTTATTTCTACAGTATGAATCGCTCATCTTGTTCCTTGCTAGCTACGGGTTAAATAGCAGGGTAGACTAAGATCTCTAGCCTTGAATGGCAACCAATGTATATGAATGAAAACTGAATTCTAAACTGTGAAGAAGGCAGTCAGAAACTTCTATCTTTCCCAAGAATGTATTATAATTCACAGAAAATAAACTAAAGGAACGTATGGAGAGTCATGATCGCCTACATAAGTAACAACTTACTAAGTTACTGTGATAGTTCAAGAAAAAAAAAAGTGTGGATAGCTACAGTCAGTGTTCAAACCGAGGTAAAAGTCAGGGTTTTGAATGCTGCTTTTTAGAGCATATACTTCCCATCTAACACAATCTTCCTCTTCCATTTCTTTTTTTTGTGTCGTATTTAAGTTTACAAAATTGTTGAATATGTGCTGTGATTCGTCGGGTTAGTTAGTAACATCCTTTTTTTCCCCACCAATTGGTTATTCTGGATTTTTTTAATTTGTTTCTTTATTACTGTAAAATGAAGAAAGAAAGAACGAATAGGGAGACTGGTTGTAGGCACTGACATCTTTTTTTTAAGAATCGTGCACGTCTTGCTTTGAATTTGTACAAAAAATATCACGGCTCGTCTGGTAATGACGTTAAACAAAGTTTAGCTAGCAGCAAGATTCTCTCGGTTCCTCTAAATACCAAAAGCTCTACTGATTCTACTTTTAAAAATTAAGGTGCCGCGTTGTTATAGCGTGTGTGAAGATACAGGGAGATACAATTACCAGAGAACTACTGCCAAGCGCATAGGCCGTAGCTCATTTGGCAATAGATTTTCTTGATCAATTCAAAATTCTATGAATACTTATTGATTTTATTTGTTATCCTTTGTCAAGTGGTACTTTTCTACTTTCAATCCGCGACGGAAATCGTATAGATATATTTTTTAGAGAAGAACTACTTGTAGTTAATGTTGTGTAGTAGCAGTGTGTGTGTGTTTGTGTTTTTTTGTTTGTTTTTTTTAACTTGGTAACAAACGGGTCTTTAAATTAAAAAAAGTAAAAGATTGCTTCTTTATTGTGCAAGAACATTAAAGCTGAAGAAGAGTGAAGACTTTTTAGTTTCTTTGCATTACAGTATTTTTTTTACCTCATACACATTGATTGAGCGTGTGTACACTGTGTTGTAGTGTAATGTAATCTTATTTGCTCACAGAAAAAAATTACTCACAACACAATGGAATGGGAAAACATTTTAACAAATTAAAATAAAAAGGATCATAGATAAGACTTTTTTTTATATTTATCCGTGCACCATATTCACTTCAAATAGGCTTGTGTTTGCAAATATTCGTGACACAAACTGAAATATACAAAAAAACTACAATGTTTTTTTTTTTAGTAGTTGTATAAAAAATGTTGTCAGTCGTGGCTCATAAGAAAAAAAGGTTTAGATCACAACATACATAGTAATCTTTAGATTTTGGGATGCGTATCTCATGTCACATGAAAGTAGATATGTGTATCTGTTTTTAAATCTGTTATTAATACTGGAAGTGTGTATTTTTTTAAAGACAAACGGAGATCTTTTTGAGGATTTTAATTAAAATGTCCATTTCGTCTGCTTGATAAATATAGAGTGTTGCGCATGCGCACAAGCACCAACTTCCGTCTAATGATCGCCCAGCTTCTTCGTTGTAGGCGTGTAGCTTGGCGCTCGGGCAGGTGCTGTTTGATTCTCAGAAAGCGAGCCGAAAGGAATGTTCTTAGAGCTGAAATTCCATCTTTTTGATATTGTCAAACAAACCATTAGTTGCAACCGCTGCTCAGTTTGTGCCATCGAGAAACTCTAGAAATAAATAAATAAATAAATAAAAACATTCCACCACTTCCACTTGTCAACTCGTTTGGCGGGCCGTAATTAAAGCGAAAGGGAAACCGCCGCCGCCTCCTCCTCCTCCTTCTCTTTTTCTTCGTCTCCTGACTATTTTTTTTTTTTTTTTTTTTTAATTTAATCTGGGGTTAGAGACAAATAATTACCTGCCTGTTTTGCATTGCATCTTCACCTTGAACTGTCTTCCACTGTAAAAGGAGAGGAAAAAATATAAATTTTTTTTTAAAAAAGTCAAAAAGGGAAATCGTTGTATGCATTTACAGCAAGATTTGGAAATATCGCCGTATTTTTTTCGTCTGCTTTTGGGACGACGAACTCGATTATTTCAAAGAACGAAAAAGAAATCAGTTCACAAGCAAGAAATTTTTTATTAGTAAATTTAAATAATACCAATTTTTGTTACTCCCAACTACTGAAAAAGAGGATGGAAGGTAAGTAAAATTTCTAAAAAATATTCATTTGTATTAAAAATTCATTTTTAGTTGTGGAGGGAAAAAGAACACATTTTATACAAGAGAAGAGAGAATGTTTAATTTAGCGGTGTTGTTTTTTTCTGTGAACTATCAATGATTAATTGCAGATTTGTTTTCTATGTAGGCCAATTTGTCTATTTTAAATACTACTGACGCCTTTAGATGGTATGAAAAAAGATGATTGTCACTTGTTGAGAGATACAAAAAATAGAAACAAAAAAAAAAGAAACAAGTTTCCCTGCTTTATGTGTCAAAAAATTTAAATATTCCGTCTGCCCCGAGAATGGGCCAGCCTCTGGGGAAGAGCTGCATTCCTTACACTCAATCAATTACCAAAGCTAAGCAGTCACTTCACTTAAATTTGATTTTTCCTTTTTGATGTATCTAAATGCAGAAATTAAAAAAAAATCCAAACTTTAAAAGTTTAAATATTTGTGACAGTATTTTTCTGAAAATATAATTAATCTAAAAAAATGAGTTTTTCTATTTTTTGGCCTTTTCTCATTTTAGACTACATTTTTTTCTTTTATTTATCTCTAAAATTCAATGCTGTTATCTTGAATTTGATCTTTAAGTTTCCCAAAAAATTAATTTCCTATTTATCAGCGATTAATTTTTTTTAAGTTAAAAAAAAATCCTGAAAAATCTCTCTGGAAAAGTATTTATTTTCAGTTTTTCACCGACTTGTTTTCAGTCTAAATTACGATAAGGTGTCATGTGATCAAATATTGGAGTGTAAATGTAGTTTTTTTTTGTTTTGTTTTTAAATCTTTTGTTGATATTCTTTAAAAATAAAATTCGTCTGAGTTGAGTCAAAGAAAACAAAATGCTAACGAACCATTGTTTCTTTAAGTTCTTCGATTTTTCTTAAATTCTTAAAAAATGATTGACAAACAAAAAAAAATATTTAAAAATGCTGATCTCGAAAGCCGTTCATACCCAACTAATGCCGAGCAACTCAACTCATAAGTGAAGTCATATTGCTAAAAGATTTGTGGCCTAAATGATGATTGTCGATTGAGTTAGTTGGACGTTTCCTTCTGGAACCAGTAGTCAGTGTTCGAATCCATGTAAAAGCGAGCGTTTCAAATTGACAATGGCAGGTCTACTTCATTTGGAAGATTGACGCAGCACTATCTTCCACTAGGCTCTGTGGCGGATTAAACTTTAAATCCGCCACAGAGCCTAATAGTAGAAGGTTAGGAAGACAGTGAAGTTTTAAGTGAAAGCTTTTGTTGTTTGAATTTCACAACGTGACAAAACATTTTTTAATTAATAATTTATTTTGCAGACTTGTTTTAATTGATTAACAGAACAGCGTTTTTTTGTTTTTGTTTTTTACTGATAATAAAAACAAAAAACTCGTTCCATTCAATTTAAAATTTCATTTGAATTGAACTACACAGCAAAGTATTTTATTGGAAATAAATTTAAATGGGATCCATTAGTTTGAAATTAAACCTAAAATAAAAGCTTCAAGAAAAGTTTTTTTAATTTTAAAAAATGTATTTTAAAACTTATGTATCGCTTTTCTTTGGCGGTACAATTCTGAGTGGAAGTGTTAAGTTTCGAACCCTTATTGGGTTGATTAGAATTAGAATTCCAATCAACCCAATAACTTAAGGGTTCGAAACTTGATACTTCCATTCAGATATTCCATTCACATTTTTTTTTTTAAGTTAAAAACATTTTAGATATTTTATTGGAGTGAGGAATTTAAAAAGAAAGAAAAAAAAAAGGTAGTAAATTATTTTTCATTATCAGTTTTTTTCACTGTGTGACCCATCTGTGGGCTTTTCCTAATGCTTGTGCGATGTTCTTACTGTCTCATCCCTTTCTTTCCTAATTTTTCTTGATATTTATTTCTTTTATTAATTAAATTTTAATTCAAGATTATCAGTTTATTTTTATTTTTATTTTTTTTAATTTTTGTTTTACTAATTTTCTTTTTTAAATACTTCCGAGCCGTAAAAATTTTGTTCGCCCCCATTCCAAAAAAGTCATGGGTTCAACAAACAAACAAACCCCGAAGAACGTCAATAAATGAGGAATATTGTTTTTTTTTCCTCCTTTATATGGTGTTGCCGTAAAACTCAGCTTTGAGTTGTGTGGGGAAGAATTGGACACTTACTGATTATTAACCCAAAAATAAAATACCAACCAGACTTTCTTAGATCTTTGTCTTTTTTTTTTTCTTTTTCATAAACTTCTTTATCGCTACAAGAAAAATAAAATGCTATGAAAGACCAGGGTATATACAATAAAATTCTGTTTTTAAAATTGATTAAATTAATCAATTTTAAAAACACAATTTTATTGTATACCCTGAATAATTATTAGGTGTGAATTCGGCCGGCCTAAACTCACAACAAAAAACTAAAAAAAAGAAATATTTTTTTTAGTTAGTCTATTAGTCTTTTTTACTTTGAGTAAATAAATCGAATCGTATAAAAAATAAAATCAATGTTCCTAGAAAAGACTGGATTTGTTAATTTTTTCTCTCTCTCTCTCTCTTTTCAAAATTTTTTGTTGCTTTTTTTATTTTATTTTGCCTTTGCGCGTGTTCTATTCATAATTAAGTACATTTCATTTTTAACAACAAGTATAAGAAGTACAGCACACCTACCAATATAGCCATAAAAAGTAATTACATAAAGCTTTTCGTGATAGAAGACTTTTTTTTTTTTTTTTTTATGAATAACTAACTGTAAATAAATCCCGCCATATTTTGAATTGTTTGAGTTTGACTAAATCGGACCGATATTCTAGAAGATCTTTTGGGACCCACACTGGGTCTTTCTTTGGAGACAATCTTCTAACAGAAAAGGTTTCGTTTACTTTACTTGGCAGTGTCCATTTCCTTTCCAAGTAAGCCAGCTAATCCTGGGTTACATGGTAGCAAGGAAGAATCCTTTCATGGCCAATACTCTTAAAGAAGCATCGGTGTTCTTGTTAAATGTTCACTATTTATTTATTGGAAAGCTACTGAAATGGTGATGTTGCTTTGCGTGCCATGTAGATTTTTTGAGGGTTTTTTCCCCCCCAAGTAAAACTCCTTTTTTGCGTGGCAATGTCTTAGTTTTTTTTATTTACAAATTGAATTCTTTAAAAACATGCGTTTTACTTTTAAAATTACTGGAAGTTAAAATGATTTTTAAAAAATAAATATAACATTTCCATTTTTGGACTTTCAATCCGAATTTCCGATAATCATGATTTTTTTAAATTCTTAACCAAGAAAACTTTGATCAATTGAAAAAAAAAATTCTTTTATTTGATTTATTGAGAAAAAAAAGTTAAATTATTTATTCACAGATAAAAATGCCATTTACTTTAAAGATCGTTTATAATTACTTATGAAATTTAAAATTTATTGTATTTTTCTTTTCTCTTTGTCTCCTTCCTTCCTTTTTTTTTCTCTCTTTCTTTCCTTCTTGATATGATTTATTGAAATATATTATCACCTCGCCTCGTACCTTTCAAAATGTTTCTCTCTCTCTCTCTCTCCTTATCTTTTTACAATAAAGAAAAAAAGAAAGAGGAAATAAAGCTAATAATTCAATTATAATATTAAATTTCCATTGAGATTCTTCAAGTTTCATCACTAACAGCTGTTTTTTAATTACAAATATTTTTAGGTCAATGTTGTGGTTCAAACCACATCGATGACTCGGCTTTTTAAAAAGATGTTTTATTTTTATTTTTTATTTGCGATAAGTTTTATTGATTTTTTGTTTTTAGCAAATATAAAAAAAATCAAACACGCATTTATAATTTTTTGATTTTTTTTTGTTACACGCTTTAAAGTTTATTTATTTATTTTTTTTCACAGTTTCCAAGTAAAAGGCTGACTTGATATTTTTTTTTTTTTTCGTCTGATTCAATTTCAACCAGTTGAGCTGGGTCGAGCAAAAATATTTTAATTTTAGTTTTTTGAAAAGTGTGTTGTGTACACAACTCATTAATTTGCATCAAATTTTGTTTCTAAAGCAGAATATTTTTTTTGTAATTTTATTTTTTAATCATCTTTAGAAAAAATAATGTTGCATAAATGACTAATGACTAAGAAATTTTTCTTGATATTTTTTGACATTTTTCAAATTAATTTGATAAATGGGTTTTGTAAAAACCAATTTCTGTTACGCTCAATATTGTTTTTTATTTTATTTATTTATTTTTATTTTTTTTTGCGTTTTTTTGGTTTCGTACAAAGTTGACTCGACTTATGAGTGAAAAAAAAAAGACTTTTTTTTTTGTTTTTTTTTTTTAATCATTTTAAATTTAATCCAATTATCTCACTCAGTAATGTCCCAAAAATCTTCGACTGTGTTAATGTCAATAATGATCACTCTCTTCTCCCCCATCCCTTCTTCATTTCATTTTTTATTTTTATTTTTAACTGTAACATGCAAAAAAATAATCCCATGTTTTACTACAACAGAATTTATTTCCGTATCCCCTCCCTTCACCCTAAAATCTCGCAGCATCAACTCCTACCCCACTACCCAAAAATTGTAATAAACCGAAACGGTAAAAACCTAAGCGTTTTCTGTGGTCACTTATTTTTCGGGTTTCACAATAAAACTGATGATCTGAACTTAGGGGATCCTTGTGCAAGTAATTAATTAATTGTTTGAGTATAAGGTAACGAGCCTCACCAAATATGCACTTGAGCTACGATCTTTTCTGAAGTTTTCCTCAAGTCTGGAAAATCAGTATTACTATTTAAAATAAAAAGAATTATAGCATATCACACCAACTCAGTTTTTGAGACGTAGTCATTTCCTGGCTCATATTTTCTGCAGATCTTTCTCAGAGTTATTTGTCAATTAAACTTATTTTATTTAGTCTTTTTTGGTCAAAGAGGGAAAATATTGTAAGAAGGGCATTATTATTTGGTGGAACTAAAGAATTGAACTCATTTGAATATTTTCCATGGAAATAGTGATATACTTGTGGCATTCTGTCTGTGGGGAAAGAGGCTGCAGAGTGGAAAATGTCTTCACCCATAAGACCATGTGACTGATTCTGAACTTTATCAAAGCTGAAAAATGAGTGTTGACCACATCTGGCCCAGATATGGCAGCAGCACTCCATTTTTGGTCTAACCTGACTTTTGGAAAGATAAAGCATGGTAGGAGGCATCCAATACTTCTTGATGTGACAGAATGAGCTGACTATTTTTCCAGTATCTTTAGCATTTTAAAAACAATGCTATAGATAGCCAGCATTCAAATCAATCAAGTGTTGGAAATTTGTATCAGGAAGGTGATGTTAGCCACTTTGATATGTGGGTTCCATATAAGTTAAGCAGAAAATAATACTGTAATAGGCCCTATTTTCATCTGAGATACTTTTCTTTTCTATGTGCCATGTCTGTTCAGGATGAGTAAAATCATGGCTTTCTACAACTTCCTATCCTTCAACCTCCCTATTGTTGGTTGGAAGTCCATTAACATTTTTACACTGTTTGGTCCTGTATTGCTGTCTCCAGATCTCCACTGTCCAATCCTGAGTCCCAAGCTATGGTGTCAGGGAAAGTCAATTTTCATGAGAAAACACTTCCAAAAGGATGCCATATAAGTAGGGATGAGCTAATTTCCCTGTCTGCTCAGTGGCAGTGGCTGGCAAAATGTAATTGTTTTTGTTGGATCTCAGTTCTCTGTAAATTTTGTTAAGTGTTGCATGGGATCTCCAACTGATGTTCTGGATTTTTCTAAGTAGATTTGTATATGTTACATCTGTAATGATATTCTTTTTCATTTACTATTAGTCAATTTGTTTTATTATTTATCTATTAAATATTTTTTAACAAAAATAATAATAAAATGTTCTCATATGTTTGATAATTTTATACTTTTATTATTTATTTATTTCTATTATTATCATTTTTAAAATATATTTAATAAAACATATAGTACATTTGATGGTGAACTGTTTACTCTGACATACAGTGTTAAATATATATGTCTTTATGCATATATCTATACACTTTGAATAGATGAAATACATCAGCCCAAGAGGGTAGTTCGTCTAAGAAGGAAAGCTCTGATTTTAAACCTCCACTACCTTGTGGCCATACCCAATCATGGGAAAGGCTTTGGGCATAAACCATGAGGACAAATCTGGAGCTGGAGTCAGTCTGCAGAAATTCAAATTCCAAGTTGGTGTCTGATGCAGGATAATTCAATTTATGGCTTGAAAGAAGTTTTTAGCCTTGGGTGGCAGTCTTTCTAGAGATGGTGTCTTGACAAAAACACCTGGATATAGGGTTGGTACCCCAAATTTTGTATCACCTATCAAAAGAACTATCATGACCTCATCCTATCCTTAATAAGTCTAAGCAATGTTTGTTCCTTTACTATCACTGTTCTGCCATTCATTTACACAAGCTTGTTAGATTATTTTCTTTTTACTTCTGCCCTTTTTGCCTGGAGTATATTCTATAAGTGCCAGATTCTCCAAACCCTCTTTTCTCATGTATCAGAAATTCATATTATCTCTTTCTGATTCTAAGCACTTGTGTCCTCTTTTCATTCCATTTTTTTCTTAAAACTTCCTGGTTATACACATCTGTCCATGACATTCAGAGTATCCTTCAGTAGAATCATATCTCTGCTTCCTGAAGTTTTCTCTTCATTTGTGAGGAAATTGTCCAGTATTCACTGCCATTTAAGAGGATTGATATAAAAATTCTCTTTTAACTCCACTCTTGACACATCAGAGGCTTATAGTTACATTTTGAAACTGCGATTCCCATACAATCACTGAAGTTAAGCAATATTGATCCTAGATGCGAAATACCAGGTGTTGTAAATATGGATGTGTGGGTGGTGTAATGTATAATGGTTCAGAATTGTTAATTGAAGAGTTGTTTCAATTCTCATTGGATTTTTTATATTCACTTGTGCACAAGATACCCTTGGGAATGGTATGAATCCACCTCTTCTCCACCAGCTATGGGTAATTAGGGAAACTTGTATTACTAAAATCGTTATTATTGCCAAAAAAAATTCTTACAATGTAAAAATATTTTCTGGCTTTAAATAGCCTGCAAAGGGTAGATAACCTGTAAAAATGAATCAAACAAACAAAATCATCAAGAGTATCTTTGCCTGATTTTCCACTTAGAATGGAATCTATACTGAGTCATATGCATATAACTTTGTCCATGGTTTCTGCTACCATCTCTAATCTATATCTCCACAAGGCATGTGAACTCAATGGTATCCTTAAAATTGTCCTGAGGAAATGTGCTCCAGAATTAGCTCCTGTACTCTTTAAACTCTACAAGAAATGTCTTGCTGCTTCCGAGCTTGTTGGAAATCCTCTTCTGAAGTTCCTTCTTTAAGAACACTGAACTTTCTGATCCCTTTTACTTCTTATTCACAAAATATTCCAAATTGGTTAAGTATCCCACTTTGAATAACCCTCTTTGGGACAAACAATATGACTTTCACTTCTCTAGGTCAATTGTTAATATGTTAATAATTATTACTAAAAGAGTCTATCAAGCTTTAGATAAGAACAACAAGGTTCAGGCTGTGACTTGAGATATTTCAAAATAGAGTTTGGCATCCTGGCCTTCTTCATAAGCTGAAGGACTATGGTATCTGGCCAAATTATTGATTTAATCCAATCTTTCTTAACAAATGTGATGAAGTTAACATCCACTTTTCTAGATCCTTTCACATTGTGGGTTTTCCCCATGATTCCATCTCCAAATCTACTTTGCATTTTATCTTCAATAACCTTCCTGATGTCATCAGTTCCCAACTTAGTATTTATGCTGATGATACAACTATTTACTCCTGCATTAATAGTTAGTCCGATAAAATAAACCTGGCAGCTGATCTCAAAAATGGCCCCTAATCAGTTGTTAAGTAGGGCAAGGAATGGCTTGTACATATCAGTGCTTCCAAAATGTAATTGCCATCTTTTAGTCATCTTAGAGAACCATTTTTGCCTTCCATCAGCATGGCTGATGCTAACCCCCAAGAGAAAAATTCATCATTTTGCTGCTGAAATAGCAAGATGTCACCATAAGTTCTATTCTAATAGTTTTTTTTTTTTTTTTTTTTTCACTTCTCACTTGTGGAACTCTTTTCTGGTTTCTAACTTCCCTGCCTCCTATGATCTTAAAATTCAACATCGATCATCGTCTACTGTGTTTTATTGTCCTGTCACCTTGTCTTCTCATTTTCTTTTCCTCTCAGTAATCCCCTCTGTTTTAGTGGCATTATCACCTTGAATAGAACTTACAGTAAAATGATGGGACTTAACTGCCAATCTATTACTGAATTCAAGTTGAATTACCAAAGAGGAAAGCTTATCAGAACAATTATCATGAAAATATTTATAGAATAGGCACAGGGAAGCTATGTTACAGTGGTGGGAAAGTGATAGAAGTCCAGATGTCAGGACAGGACTGGTAACATTGCAGATTCTTTAGATTTTGTCAAGAATCTCTAGATGGATATCAGACCAGATGTGGCAATAATATTCAATGCAATGCTGTGATAGGATAGTGTTGTGGATTCCGAGATGAATTCGGTCTCCAAGGAATGACAAACGCAATAATTAAATATAAGAAATAAAATGTATTTACACAATCATACAAAGAGTAATACTGTTAGTAAGTCCAGGAACGTGGTTAGTAGCGAATACTGATAGATATATACAGTCTCAAAGTAGGACTTCCTTAGAGTCTACGTGCTGGTAACTGACTTCCACAAGAGGTTATCTCACACTATCTCCGTTCGTATATTCTCTGACTCTCACTATATCCTCTCTCTATCCGACTACTGACACTCACTGTCGACTGTAACTCTGGGTATTTAACGGCAGCAGTCCAGGTACACTTGGTAGAGTTCACTTATATGAAAAAGGGGTGGACTCCATAACAGATTGGAAGGGAAGTAAGTCTTTTTCTATGAATTCTTTCCAATGAACAAAATAATTGGTTTCAAGTGATGGTCCCTATTACACCTATTGAACATTTTCAATGATGAAAAGTGTCCAGAATTAATGTTAGGGTGCAGTAGTCTATCAGAATAACACTAATGTCCATGGCTTATATGTACATGGGGATGAGTGCTTAGACCATTAGCATGAGACCGGAGTTCAAATCTCACCATAATCACTTCATCAAAGAAGAGACTTTTTAATAATTTTGGTCTGGGGAGGTGATTCTAGAATGCTGCACCTTTGGAAATGGCTGGGAAACTATATTGGGGGTTGATCTAAGCCTTGTGAGTGAAATTGGATAAACAAAACTGTTTCGAAGACCTCGATTGTTGTGCTAGTATAAAGTCACAGGTCATCATGACCGAGGGTTTGAGAATACTGGCCTTGTTCAAACTGGTGATCATGCCAGATTGTGCTCTCTCCCAAAAACTGTAACTAAGGTTTGCTCAACCTAGTTGAAGTATAAACTGCAGGTTGACTCTGGGTATTGGAAAAGACATATGCTTGAACATGCATCTGCAACAGAGATTAGCTATCAATCTTAGTAGACTCCATAGTCTCCTGAAACTGATAGGTACTTACATTTTTTTTTTTTTTTCTTGGGTGTGCAGGTAATGCAATGGATAATAGCCTGGAATTGTTAGTCGGAGAGCTGAGTTCCAATTAAAAGTTGGGTTTGTTATATTTACTTACACACAAATAAAATTGGGAAAGGTATGAATCCACCTCTTCTCTGCCCAGGTATGGGTTAATTAATAAGACTTGTATCACTAAACCATTATTATCTCCAAAAAAAATCTTACAATTAAAAAAAGTTTTCTGGCTTTAAATAACCTGCCATAAGTTAAGTTGTAAAAAAATGAATCCATCAATGAAATACTGATTAGTAACACAGGCATATATTTTAGATTTATTTACATTCTCTGGAATATAAATGTTTAGAAACTACCATGACCACAAAGTGAGGGATCAGTTTATATATTGATTGCAATATAAAATTGATCTCCCACTATTTTTTGTTTGATTAGGTAGGAATCCACCTCTTCTCCCTTCAGCTATGTAATTAATAAGACTTGTATCACTAAAGCATTTTTTATCTCCAGAAAAAAAAATTCTTATCTAAAAATATTTTCTTTAAATAACTTGCAATAAATAGGTTATGCTGTAGAAAACAAATTAGTGTTAAAATGAAACTTTTTATTTTTTACTTATTAAACAAAATTAAATGCATGAAAAAATTGTTAGTAAAAATTTTTCCTACCTAGATTTGGTAGCTGGACAAGTCATTTTTGTAATGTTCTCATATTTATTACATTAGGCACAATCATTCCATTACCTGAATGTTACTAATGCTCTTTACAGACTTTGAGGAAACTCAAGTTGCTTACTTTTCTGCCCCATTCTTGGGTGCGGCTTGAACTGTTTTGTTATTTTTATAACCAACACGCCTGTGTGCTATCTTACTTACAAGTACTTTATTAATAATACACAGATTTCAATATGCAGTTTTGTTTTTTTACCTCACCTACTTGAGAGCTCCAGGAATGAATATTACTCTTACAGCTAGTTCTTGTTTTGGGCACAATTTATTAATATATCTCATCACAGTAAGTAATTCATCTAAATTGGATAGATGTCTATCAAGAAAAATTCTTCAATTACTGCTACTTTATTTTTTTTTTTATTCCAAGTCTGAATTTGGTTTTAAAGTTGATAAGTGTTGGTGTTAATCACTAAGTAGTGGAAGCTAAAGTGAACCATTTTTACTTCCAGGCAGTTGTCTGTTTTGTTTGTGTCTGTAACAGCAATAAATGCACTTGTGGAATATAATCTACATTCTAGAATACATGAGAATTTTGAGGCATTATAATTAGATTTAATGAGTGTGCTGTAAGCAGTTGCATCCTTCCTGAGGAAGTCACCAAGCCCTTGTATGAAGGCTCCTTTTGTATATGCATGCATGTGCACACACATACATATAGGCTAGCTGCTTATATCTGAGTATTCCTGTGTACTAGGGTGGCTAGCCAATCCCTGTTGCAGACATTTGTTCAGGCACATTTGTATTTGTTCAACACCCACAGAGCCCGCTTGTGTTATATATTGCAACAATGCTGAGTGGACCTTAGTTATAATTGCTGAAAGACAGTGCATTATCTGGCAAGATTAACAGTATGAACAAGGCCAGTATACTCAAGCCCTAGGTCACGATAACTTTGTGCTAGCACAATCATCAACAACTCACAAACAGTTCTGTCTACCCAATTTCACTCACAAGGCTTAGGTCAACCCATGATATGGTTTTCAGTCACTTTCTAAAGGTGCTGCACATTGGGAACACCTCTCCAGGCTGATAACATCAAGAAGTTGCATTTCTGATAAATCGACCATGGTGAAATTCAAACCTAGGTCTCATGCTTGGAAAGCTAATGTACTAACCACTCGACCACATGCCCATTTACACACACACACATATATGTACTAGACTCTCCTGTCATCTTTGACATATGAAGGTCAAGCGGCTGAGTTCTTAGAACCAACAGCCAGACTACCCGCACATATAAATTGATTAAAGTGGCAAAGGCTTTTGCAGTACCAACCACACTTTTTGGAATAGCTGAATACTCTGGTGCACAGTATGCTACAAGGTCCCCAAACGACCTTCCATAGTTTTTGAATTTAGAGTTTTCCTTTTTCTAGGACGTTCACCACCCAAGGTTATAGCTATTTACCCATATCTGTGGAGAGAAGAGATGGATTCAGACATTTCCGAAAGCTATTAGCATGTAAGGGAATGTAATGGACTCTACTGGAATTCAAATTTAGCTCTCTGATTCCTCGATCCAAGCCACTATCCATTATTTCCATTACACCACTCTGTGTGTGTGTGTGTATATATATATATATATATATATATATATATATAAAATTTGAAAGACTTCTTTCCTGAATAGGATTTGCAGGAATTACTCCCATATCACACTAAGATTGAGCAACACCAAGTCTGGTCACTAACTAGACAGGTAAATGCTTGGGAATACCAGGTGCTGTAAGCTTAGATGTGCGGGCGGTGTAATGAATAATAGCCTAGAATTGTCGAGTCTCAATACAAGTTGGGTTCATTATATTCCCTTACACACTAATACACTTGGGAAAGGTTTAAATCCACCTCCTTTCCCCAGCTATGGGTCAATTAGTAAGACTTGTATATTCTTTTATGTGCTGTGTCCCTTAAGGATGTAGGCAATCATGGCTCTCCACTATCACTTGTAGTTCTCAATATGTTTTGTCCTTTTGCTACTTCTCCCAGATCCTGTTCTGCCATCCAATTGCTTAAACCCACTAAGTATGTCACACGTTGCTTTCCCTTGTCCATCTTTCCCTCTATCCACCCTGTGAGTATAAGATTCTCCAAGCCTTCCTTTCTCATATGTTCCACAAATTTCTGTTTCTATTTTTTCTTAATGTTAAGTATAAGCTTCCTCCTTGTTTGCATCCTCTCCAAAACCTTATTGTTGCTCACATGTTTGATCCATGGTATCTTAAGCATCCTTCTGTAGGACCAAACTTCTGTTGTCTCGAGTCTCTTCTTCATCTTTTAGGAGACTGTCCAACATTTGCTGCTGAAAAGGAGAACAGATATCACATAGCAGTTCAGTACTCTTTTCTTTGTTACCAACAAAATCTTCCTGTCTCATAATGAGCTGCCTAGCTTTTGGAATGCGTCTTTGGCCATCCCAATATATATTTGGATCTCAATGTTGCACTTACCGTCCTCTGTCAGAACACTTTCTAGATATTTAAACTTCTGCACCTGCTTGATTTTAGTGTTCCTAACCTGTAAATCACATTTCAAGCTCATCTTTTTTTTTCAGTAAACCACTATTTCAAAAAAAATTCTTACATTCTAAAAATATTTTCTGGGTTTAAATAACCTGCAATGGGTTGATAAACCATAGAAAATGAATGAATCAATCAATCCACTCCTTAGTTGTAAGATACAGCAATTGAATTTATTTACAGGTAATATATCAAATTTTAAATATAAATAAAATTAATTGATGTTCATTTTTTACATCAATTTATTTTTAAATTTGTTCCATCTTAAGGACATTATTATATGACAATCAAAATCTGAAATTTTTAGATTTTGTGTATTGCTTAATTTTTCTGTTATTGAAAGGAGTTCATTTAAAAATCTTAAGTAAATTAATATGCTAAATGTTTTTAACTACTTACAGTTTATTGAATTGGTTATGATTTTATTGAAATATTCAAAATTACCAATTACATACTGGTTTGACTTTTTTTAAACAATAACTACATTTGAATCAGGCTGATGACACTCTTTGATAAAATTCACTGTATGAATTTTACATTGTCTCTTACAAGACTCCATTGCAATAGTCTTGGATGGTTGCAGCTGTGGTTAACATAAGAGATTGCTCATGCAATAATTTTGTATAAAGGTAATAGTAATAGTTAAGCAATTTCGGACCTTCATTTCTGCAAGAAACAGGACGATTTTTCCCTTGACACCGCTATTATTTTAACTACCTTCCCTTCTTGGCAATGTTTATTTTTTTTTAAAAGCAGTGATTAGAATTTTAATAAAACTTAAGTGTGATGAAAGTGAATTTAAACATTTTCTTTGTTC
Source organism: Acanthosepion lycidas (assembly GCA_963932145.1). Lineage (NCBI taxonomy): Eukaryota > Metazoa > Mollusca > Cephalopoda > Sepiida > Sepiidae > Acanthosepion > Acanthosepion lycidas. The sequence continues at coordinate 1,185,725 of OZ010613.1, forward strand.
TTGAGAATTTATCACAGAAATAATAAACACTGTTTAATGTTTATTTACACTATTTATTTATTGAATTGGGATGGTTGGCAAAAAAAACCCAGTTAATTGCCAATCGATTTGAACTTAATGATTTCCTTATAGTTGGTTCACAAATTTTAATAATTTAGTAAATATTTATAAATTTATGTATAAAAATTTTCATATTTATTTCTTTATAAATAGGTAAATGATAAATATTGCATTAGTTCTAATTATAATAGTTTTTAGAATGTTGTAAATATAAAGTTATTCTTGTAAATAAACAATTTAATAGTGTTTAATATTTTTTATTGTAAATTCTCAAAAACAAAAAAACAAAGCATAAATTGACTTTCATCATATGTTTAGGTTTTATTAAAATTCTAATCATCCCTTTTTAAAGCAATAAATATTTGTGATGAGTAAAGGTATTTTTTTTTTTAATCAGTATCATCTCATGCAAAGCACTAAAGCCACAAGGGGTTACTGGGTGTGGAAGAATTAAGAACAGAAACATTAATAATGAGTGGGAAAAGAGTGATCAGGAGGACAGTAGATAGCAATTGACACTTCATTTAAATTTTTGTTGATTAAAGTTGGCTGGAAAGTATGGAGCCAGAAGAGTTCTATGTACAAGAAAAGAAACTGTTAGCATACAACTTATAGTTCAACTGTAAATTGATGAGACCTTGAAGTCAGTTTAGTACTGTGCTTGAATTAAAAACGTCTAGCTACCATAGCGAAGAGCTCCACCAAACAATTACCATGAGTGTATTTATAGTTAAAATAATAGCAATATCAAGGAATAAACTCTTTTGACACTCTTTTTTTTGGGGGGGGGGGCATGAAGGTGCAATATTGTTGTTTCTTTCTTATTATTACTACTACTACATACATAAACACAAAAAAAACTTTCAGAAGTACAATTTCTCACCTGTTAATAATTAATTGGAGGTGTCCAATTTTAGGAAATGGTAATGGAAAATGTTGGAAAATGTTGTTTATATAGTGTGTTGAATTCTTGGGGAATGTCATAAATTCTTGTGCAACTAATCTACCTACATAAGACACCAATGTAGTGGTTGGTATTTCTGTGATTATGGCACACCTAGAAACCTACTCACTTGTGTTATTTTTATCTTGTTTATATGCACCATTGATAATGATGACAATGACAACTATTATAAAAGATTCCTTTACAAAAATCCTACAAAAGGGTTTGACATTATCTTTGGCCTCTTGACCAAATGAAATGAGTTGCATGTCTTTCTCATAAGAAGACTATCTAAAAGCTTTTTTTTATATTGGAAGGCTACAATAGTCACTCGTTTTGTACAGAACAATTTTGCTTAACTTTTGTGCTAACAACTATGTGCCATAATTTACCATGTTTGTATAGTATGTGTTTCACCAGAGCTACATTCAAATTTGAATTCAGAGTTGTCCTTCTCTTGACTAGAAAGCCCTGTCCAGTTGTTTAGCCCATAGCTGGGGAGGAGATACAGATTCATACATTTCTCAAGGGTATTTGTGTGAAAGTGAATGCAACAAACTTGACTGGAATTGAAACTTGGTTCTTGCTCCAAGCTGATAACCATTAGACTACCTGCACACTGTGTTCGATGCTTAAATAAGAACCAATATTCTGAGTACATATTTCCACCACTGTCTGAGAGTAATGCTTATCTATGAAAACTAAGTCAAAATGGCAAAGAAGCAGTTGTCATAATTTATAGGGAAAAGATTTGAAGCTTTCCTAGGCCTCAAAAATAACCTTGCATGCAGTTTTCTTCATGATTGACATTTACATTATTTTCATTATTCAGACTGTTATCTTCATCTTCATTGCCATATTCACAATGTTTCGGCCATTGTATACTCCAGCCTTGTTCATGTGATTGGAGCGTACAGTGGCTGAAACATTGTGAATATGGCAATGAAGATGAGGATAATAGTCCAAATAATGTAAGTAATTATAATACCTCATCTCAGAGATATAGACAAATGATTGACAGTATTGCAATGACTGCAGAAAAGTTTTTTTTTTTTTTTGTTTTTTTTTGTTTGTTTGTTTTTCCACTCCTAGCAAAGTGATAATGCTATTAGGATGCAAGCGGTTACTGGGAGTGGAAGGGAAGGTGAAGACTTTAATGAGGAGAAAGGATAATAAAAGAACAGGATTCAGGAAGTTTGAAGGTGGCAATAGCCATTGCATTTAAATTTCTGAAAATTACAGGTAACAGCGAAGCAAGAAACTGGAAGAGACAAGAAGTGGGGGGAAAAGAAAATAGAACATACGTTTGCATCTAGCTAGTTCAAGGTTGAGACCTAGTTGCTAATCTAATAACGAGCTCAAATTCATGCAGTCATGGCACTAAAGAGGAGATCTCGTCTCTTTTAATTTTAAAATGGCACAAAGGCTTAGGAGTGGTTTTCAAGAAATGTATTATAGAAAATTGTGTGATGCTAAGCAGTCGAGTATACTACCATATTTCAAACCTTCAGCATACCAACAGCAGAAGACAAACCTTGACTGTTGACATTGAGACTGGAAGACATAGAAAGTTATTTTTTGGTGTCTGGGAACACTCAAAAATGTTTCTCTTAAAAATTAGTCGTAACTGCTTCCTTGTTTTGCACCTTTTAAGATATGAGAATGGGGTAGAACTGTTACTAATGTATTTTTATTTTCATTTTTCCTTTTTCCTTTTCTTTTTAATTCTTTTTTATCTTTTTCTTTTCCTTTTTCATTTTACAAAGAAGTGATATAAAGTGATATAAATTTATATAAAGTGATATAAAGCAAGATTTTGAAAAATGAGTGATATGTTTTCTTGCTAAAAGCACAATCCAAAGCTGCCTAATTTTCATTTTCCAACCTTGACCAATTTCAAAAGCATTTGCATAGACTTGTGGGTGATCAATTGTTTACCACCCTTCGACATCCTTCCCATGGAGGGAATATTCCATTGGTAGGGAGTAAGTTCCACTCAGACAGCTTCTTCCCCAGAATTATTGCAATGTGGAACAGCTTCCTGAGGAGATACTTCCCTTATTACAATCTTAACCTTTTCAAAGTTAGCTTACGGCTACATTATGTTTAAACACCGGTTCCTACATGATCACCAATGTCAAGCCTGGTCAGTAACCACTTGCAAATATTGGGTGCTGTAACCTTGGATGTGTGGGCGGCGTAATGGATAATGGCTCAGAATTATTAATCGGAAAGTTGAGTTCCAATCTCATTCCGGTTGGGTTCATTATATTATTCACTTACATGCAAATATCCACCTCTTCTTTCTCCAGCTATGGGTTAATTCATAAGACTTGTATCACTAAATCATTATTATCCCTACCCCAATCTAAAAATATTTCCTGGTTTTAAATAACCTGCAAAAGGGGTTGATAAACTGTAGAAAACAAATCAATTTTCAATGTTAATAGCGATCTATCCTTCATGTTAAAATAGGAAGTTGATCAATAAACTGAGTAATAGCATTTAATCAAACAATAGAAAATTTCCCCCTGAGGAGAAATTTCAATAAACTTAAATAATGCCTAAAGTTTAAATCCACTTTGGCTGGAAGGGGGACAAGCCTGCCATTGCTTAGAACACATCTATTAAGTTGAAGAGTGGGAGTCTAATATCTTTAAATTTGTTAGTCAAGGATGCTGAGTTCAATCCTAGATAGGATCACAAGAGTCAGCATAGTTAATACTACATATCCTCATAATATTGCTGCCTCCTCATATACCCTTATCATATTCCCATTCAGTAAGCCTCTACTTTGGGTGGAACTTAGGCCTTGTATTGGATGAACAATAGTAAAAAAAAAAAATTTGACTTAATGTTTTTTTTTGCTTTAGTTCATAGCTTCATACTAAAGAGACAATCTAATGACTAGTTCATTCTTAAATACTTAAATTGCATTTAACTTATTATAGGGCCAAGCTTCTTAGACCCTCCCCCATCCATCTTTTCTTTATTTCTAATGTTAATCTTTTGTTGCTTAATAATTTTTTAAAAACATCTTTCATTTTCCCCACAAGTGTCTACATGTCAGTGTCAGTTTTTCTTGTCTGTTATTCTACTGCCCAGATAGTTGAATTTTTTTGCACCTACTTGTTTTGGATACTTATCTCGAACAATAGGCTGTACCTTTTTTCTCACAACCATAGCATTTTATCATCTTATAATTAATGTTTAGTCCTTTCTTCTTACTTTCATCAAAAACTTTGTCTAATCGTTTTTTCAGTTTTCCTTCTGCCATCAACACAGATGTGAAACATATGCTGTTAAGATTATATTCAGCAATAATAAATCCTGGTTGCCTTTCTAATTTACTGAGAATCCTCTCAATGTGCAGGTTAAATAGATCTGGTGAGAAGACAAAAAAAATATACTCAAAATGACTTCAGTGCTGACTGATTTGCTTCAGAGTGTATATAATATTGCTTCTCTCTCATAATAGTTGTTGCATTTCATGTATAAAATAGGTATGCTAATGTAGCATCTATTATGGGGCAGATGTGTGCATATATATATATATATATATATATCTATATATATATATATATATATATATATATATATATATTTCATTAAAGACTAATGTTTCATTAATGACTAAAAGACTATATATATATAGCTTTCGGCTATACTTCTAGCTATTATCAAGGATGATTTTATTTTTGCTTTTTAAGTGGGTGTATGGTTTGTTTGTATGTTTCGGGAGGTATAGGGATGTTTTATTTTCTAAACACAACACATTGTGGCCATGTTCATAGTTAATATTATTGAGCTGTGGTCAGTGAGGTGTAAAGTAAGGCATCTGACATGTAGTAGTGTGACTGATGTAATTATTTATGAATTTGGTTTGATCAGGCACACAGTTCCTTAAGGGGCATTTGAACTCATAAATAATGTTCATTCATTGTAATTTTGATTTTGCTGGTTTGTTGTTATTTTTGAGGATAAGGTTATCTGTTTTAAATTTTTTGTAGTAGATAATTTGACTTTTTTGTTCAGGTCAATTGGGGTTGTGTATTTATTTATATTTCTAAGTAAAGTTTCATTTTGTTTGCAGTTGATCTGCATTTGACTTTTGTAGAATAAGTTTTGACTGTGTGTTCGCTATCATTATTATTTACCTTGGGAAGAAAATAGTCTAATTTGGTGGTCTATAAGGTGGTTAGGAAAGCCATTGTTAACTAGTGTCTGTTTTGCATTGTTGAGTTCTTTAAGGAAGAGTAGATGAGAGGATGAATTCTGGTGTGCTCTTTTTAAGTTTTTTATCACTGCTATTTTATACCTGAGTGGGCATTCACTCTTAAAGTTAAGGGTGGCAAGAGTTTCTGCTAGTGGGTTTTTTATACAATGAGGTGGTGAAAAGTGTTGTTACTGTATTCTATGAGAACATCTAAGAATGGGACTTTATTTTTTTGTTTTTTTGATTTTGAGAGTTTTTTCAAATGTGCTCTTGAGAGTATCTATTTCTTTTGTGTTATTCACTAAAATAGAAAATATCATCTACATAGCGGACATACATTCTAGGTTTACAGACCTGTTTAAATATCATGTTTTCTACACGGGACATGTAATGATTGGAGAAGCACAAGCCGAGCAGATTTCCCATACTAACATCATTAGTTTGAGTGTAAATGTTGCCATTATGGTCATAGAATGGGACTTTGGGCAATCATCAGTAATGAACATTACAACAAAGATATCCACTGTCAAATAGGACATCGTGTTTTGTTTATGTAGTAGTTTGCTATGCATTGATAACAGTTGTAGAATATCTCTGTTGTTATGTCCATATTACCACTCTGATGATGGCTCATGTGAGCCAAAAGCTTAGATTGATGGTCACCAATATAAAGAAATATCCAAATATTGGAGAGTTTTTGTTTTTATTTTCTTTTGAAACTAAAGACATTATATGACACTTGGAAAGGCTCATGATAAAAAATAAGACATTCGTTGCCTTTTTGAGCAATCATCTGCTGCCCCTATACAATATATAATATATATATATAAAGATGTATTTTGGCAGCAATAATTCTTTCAAACATATTTGGTTGAATATGAACAAGTTCAGTCTATCAATTTTTTTTATTAAATTTTTCAAATTTCTAAATTAGTTATTTTATGTTATCAGTAAATTTGCCAAAGTTTATATTTATTTTTATTTAATATTCCCCTTGAGTACTTTCAAATGTTGCTACATTCATTTTCAAGGATTATGTTTTATGTATGTTTACGTAACAGCTTTTGGTTAATTCCAGTATTAGAGAGAAAGAGTTTTATAGTGGTCTGGGGCTTAGGGGTTGAAATGAACAGTTGATTTACCCATGCCAAACATATTAATGGAGGATGATAATGACAAGGAAATAAACAGGAAATTTTAAGAAAAGAAATTTATTTACAAAATTATATGCCTGAAGTTGTGTCAGTAGTTCATTTCAGGAAAATAAATTTGGAATTCTAAAAGTCTGTAGTTTTAATGTATTGTCCTGAAGAGGAAATGTTCATACAACAGATTAAATGATTTGACACAAAATAATATTCAAAAATGTTTAAAACAAAGGTAAAAGTTTGTTGCTCACGGAATGGATATATGGTTGCATACATTCAAAAGTAAATGAAGAGAGATAATTTGAAATACTTAGCTTTCTTGGATTGTTGAGAGAAATTTCTTTGAAGTGCTATGTGCTTGGTTAGAAGCCAATAATATAATTGGTAAATAGTTTTATATTGGCAAGAAGTTCAATGCTGATGACTGATCATGAGGAACTGAAACAAAATCTTTCACATGACTTCAGATACTATTCTCTTATTAATTTAATTTTTCTGCTCATTTTATATCAGAAAGGAATTTCGCATTTGCTCACAACTTTTCTTCTTAGCTCAACAGCTAATTAATGTGAAAGCAAGGTTTTCATTGATCCAAATAAAACTTCACAGATGCTTATGACTTTATTCCCGCCTTCTTTTCAGCACGCTGTTCAATTTCTGTGAAGGCAACGTTTTCATTGGTTCAAATTTGTGAAGTTTTTCTGTTTTTTTCCTCAGCCCTTCAAATTTAAAAGGAGTGAGTAAAGGGAGTTATTTTGCTCTCATTAGAGTTTCTATCATGAAAATAGAACCAGTAGCATAATCAACTATAGAGAATCATGATGCCATACACATATACTTGATTTAATAAAATGTACTTTTAAGGTATGCTATATTTATAGAGTAAAAGTGCTCAAAATATGAGTTAGAGCATCTTCAGGTCATGAAGAGTGCGTTCAAGTATGAAACAGACTGTCGGTATTTGGTGCTGAAATCTGTGTCAATACTGCTTATCTCATTCAGATATAAATCTCTACTTAGTTTTATGGATTTTTTTTCTTACATTGAATCCTCAGCAGATTGTTTGGTGAACTAAGTCTACTATTAGTAGGAAAGCATTTTTCAGTTAAAGCTAGGAACTTAACCATTTGGTTGAACAGAGGGGTATAAGCAGAATTAGCAAAATCTTTAATAAAAACACCTTAAAATTAAGTTGCAGTTGCACTGAAAATCTAGAAAGAATCATAAAAAAAAAAAAAATAATAAAATCCTGGATAAACACACATTCCAAAACAGTATTAATAAAAATCTTAAACTAAAATTAGACAAAAATAATGAAAAATTATGTGATTGTAGAAACCTCGAAGACTGCTCATTGGAAAATAAATGCTGCACAAAATCTGTGTTATACCAATGCACTATATTTAAAATTAGATGGAGACAACACAAAAGCTCCTTCAATAATATTAGAAATAGAAATCAGATATCTCTATCCAAATATTTTTGGCATTTAAAAGAAATGAATAAAACACCAAAATTTATTAAACCATAGACAGGAGTTAACGTTTTTTTGCCAACATCAACAAATTTTTGCATTAAATAATTAACATAAAAAAAATAATTAAATTTCATAGTCTAATAAAAGGTTTAAAAGCTTAACCCAATCATAAGATAGGAAAACCCTTTATGAAGTTGTCAAAAAAACAAATTGTAGTTCAGTACGATGCGTTTATGTACGAAACAGCCCTTTAGGAAAAAAAAAAAATAAAAATATAAAACAAAATTCTCTAGACACTTAACAACATATTATGGTACCAAAAGCTATCTTTCGCTGTGACTGACCAGACGATGTGCGTATATGAATGCCATCATTCGCTTTGAAATGGACACCCCGATCCTACCTCGGCTTGACTTCTTTCTGAAGGTGACTGATAGGTGGATAAAAATTAACTCTTAGGCCCCTTAACAAAATGGTCACCCCAGCCGTTTCCATAGTAATTAATTTTGCTAATGAACATGCTTATAAAGATGCATAAATTTCTAGATTGGTTATTCCTAAATTTTCGCTTGAGGATGAAACAGGGCTTGATACTTGATAATTTAATTTTAATAATTATATTGAGGTTTTCAGCTCTCGTTTTTGAAACATGAGAACTCCTATGTAGTGAAGGAATCATATTTTTAAAAAAAATAATTATAATATATATATATATATATATATATATATATATATATATATATATAAATTGATTCTGTTGGTGACATCCTGCTATTTTTTTAGAAAGCCAAAGGTTTAATGTAGTCCATGGTGACATCATGTGTAACGGTTTTGGTAGTGTAGCTAATAGAATCTTGCCAACCCCATGATTCTTGAATATGACTGAAACTGTCAAAAGTACTTGAATGAAACAACAAAAAAAAACTTGAACTTCAGACAGTTTATCCACAGTTTTGATCCCAATATATATCTTATTTAAAAATTGGAAAAATATAATAAAAATTTAAACAGGCAAACCTTTCTGGTTGACTGTAAAATATATGCATGTTTCATTAAAAACAACAGACAAGGTACTACAGTTAAGTTTTTTATTTAATTTTTCTTGTATTCAAACAAGAGCTTTCTTTTTTGGACACAGTGTGTGTAGAAACTGTCCAAATGTTCTATAGTTCCAAGTGCTTTCGGCTATACTTTTAGCCATTATCAAGGATGATTTTATTTTTCCAGTTTAATTGAGTGTGTGAATATTTTTAGTGTTATAACAGATGTTTTATTTTCCGAACACAGTTAGCACATTGTGGCCTAGTTCATAGTTAATATTGTTAAGAGTTGGCTTTTTCTTTTTTATTATTAGGGCTTCCATTATTTTTAATCTTTTTTTTACAAGTGGATGAGATTATTATGTTTGTGTTTTCTACTAGTATGTTTCGAATGGAGTCTGGTAGGTTTGTGTGTGTATTTAAATGGGTTCAAGACAAGACAGACCAGGACGGAGTCATGAGATCGAAAACTGGCTTGTTTTATTGGCTAGGAAGAAATCCTAGCATGCATTTGTCTGCTTCTGCCTATAAATTGGAAAGGGGAAGTGTTTTGTAGTCACTCCTCCTGAAAGTGGAACCATTAGTAATGCATTGTTTGTTTAAAATCTGTTTTGTCTCTTACATTTGCTTGGATTCTCATGAGTCCACCAAATATTTTTTGTGGGACAAATGTACCAGGAGCCTTTAATATTTACTGAAAAAATTCACACCTTGCAACAAAAGTGTTTATTCCTGCAACATTCCTGTTACACAAAAACTGTCTTCATAAGAAGTAACTGAAGTAAAAAGAGAAACATTTTTTTGTAAATCATTAAAATTATGGAATATAAAAATTTGGGGTTTAAACTTCTTTTGCTTTCTACTTTTCTGTCTTCTTTGTGGACTAATTGAATATTTTTACAAGGCCAAATTTTTGTCCCCCACAGCTTTCCAAAGTCTCTTATTCACATCTTACTAAAAACACATTCTGGGGTAAAAAAAAAATGGGTTTAAAATTACAAGACATTTAATATCTTCTAAATTAATAAATGGAAAATTCTGTGTGTCCGAAATCCCTCTCACTCATTGTATTAGGTTGGTGCAAAAATAATGACGTAATAATGTCATTTTTTGACGTATTTTTTAACGTCAAAAAACATTATTACGTCATTATTTTTGCACCAACCTAATATATTTACCCTACATAGAAATATTATACCTTTTTGGAATCAGGATGATCCCAGGATTGAAAATCTGCACTTCATCTGGTGCTTGAACATCCAGCATCTGGATTTGTATCTGGATGAGGAGGGAACATTTTAAAATAACTGAAAAAATTAGTGATTTTTATTTTTTAATTTATACTTAATTTAAAATAATGCAAAAACTTTGTGAATTTAAAAAAATTTGTTTTAAATTCAGTTTAAAATATTTCCAAAACTTTTTAAATTGAGGAAATCAATGTTATTTCTTCAAAATGTCAAGGAATCAAGTTAAAGTGAGAGGTTTCATGATGGGAGGTTTTTTAAGTTTTGCAGAACTTGTGATTTGAAGAACTCAATTTTTGGCCCAAATTGGTCTTTTGGCTACAATTGCACTTATAGCTTGAATCAGAGTTAAAGTAAGGTTTTGAAGTTCCATGGAGTGAACTGAGGAATTCAAAGTTATTTCTTCAAAATTATCATTGCTATTTTCTAAGCTGGACCAGAGGTCTCTTTAGTTTTCAGCTGAAGGCCCAATTAGCTGCAGTAGCTTTCAGGCTAATTTACAATAAAAGATATTTATATTTTCAATGAGATTTCCCCTTCTATTTAAGAAAGATTTTTCTTATCTTCAAGGTTGAATTATTACCTTTTGGGGCCCATAGGCTAATGAAATTATATAGCTCCCCTCAGACAGAGCCACTCTCTAACTCACCTACACTAGTCTTGAATATTTTTTACTCGTGATATATTTTACTGACATTCACATAGCTTGAATTTATTGAAAATTCCTTAAATAATCTAGAATAGCTATCTTTTGTTTGTCAATAAAAATATTCTTATTGCAAATCAAATTAGCATATATTTCACCATAACTGTAGTAAAAAAAACACAAAGCAGATTGTTATAACAATAAAACAATCAAAATAAAAAATGAGTTTGTCATATTGATATCATTTCAGTTTATGAAACTATTTAGAAGTTATATCTGGAAGATTAAAATCTTTGCTTTATAAAATCTCAAGCCTAAAGGATAATTTGGCCCTGCATATCTTGCTATGCTTAAATAATTCAATAGCATTTTTTTTCAATTTTCTGTATATATTAAAAAAATAGAGCTAGTTAAAATAAAAATAAAATAATTGAAAAAAATTGAAAAAAGATGCAATTTATTCCTTTTGTAGATTAAAAATCTCAATATAAATGGTTGTAAGATTGTGTGATAAATTTTGTTTAAACAAATAAATTAAAAAATATGTTGTATTTAATCTATTTCCTATTATATATATCAAGGAAAAACTTACATCATGAAAATATGGTTTTTCCTTGATGTATATCATATTCTCTGTATTCTATACAATTAGCTCTCTACTAATCTATCTTTTTTTAATATTTTATATTAAAAAGAAGCGCTTGCATTATCTTTTCCACTTACAGATCTGATATATATATATATAATGTATAAAGGAAAAAAGACAATAGGAAAACTTTGAAGAGAATATTTTCACATGTAGAAATATTGTTTGTATTGTGTGGATAAAGTAATTGATGTAAGTTTTCAGTTGACCATATGAATACACAATAGCGTTTTTAAATTCTTCTAGTTGCTAATGACATTTTGTTTGTTGTTTATAGATACTTTGTTTCAATAAATTCATTTCATTTTTTTGTCTTAAAGTCTACATTGGATGAAATGCATCAGCTAAAACTAATTGTCTTTTTTCCTTATACATATTGTCTTTTTCTACTGGTTAATTAATAAAATTTTTTACGTATATATATATATATATATATATATATATATATATATATATATATTAAGGAGAGATTGAGATAACTTGTCTTTCATATATATTTAGGTAACTGGTTGGCCAGTATCAAATGACTCATGATAGAGCTTGGTCAGTCTAGTGTCCAATTTATAATTGGAAAGTAATAGAAAAAAAAATTTAAATCTACAGACATTTTGATTGTTGAATCATTTTCATGCAACTGAAGAATTTTAGTTATTAAAACAGAAAGCAAAAGATAAATGTAAGAAATTTGTACAAAAAAAAGATGAAATAAATTAGATTGTAAACAAGATAAAATGTAGATTGCATTTATTTACACAATTTACATTGTTCAGACTGATATCCTCATCTTTATTGCCATATTCACGACATTTCAACTGTTGTACACTCCAGCCTTCTTCAGATGATATTTGTTGGAATTTCAAACCAAACACTTTATTTAGTCTGCGGGGATTGTAATTCCATGGCTTTGGATATCTCAGTTAATTCCCCTTGATAACTAAATTCTCCAAGTTTTTGTTCCCTCTGCTGTGGCCCACTATTAAACTCAAAACTCTGTGTCAAGTCACTTTTGGATAAATCGACCAATGCTTTTATCCACTGGGCCATGTGTCCTTGAGGACAATCTGACCAATAGACTAAAAGTGTTCAGTTTGAATTTCCAATGTATATCACCTGATGAAGGCCAGAGCATATAACAACTGAAATGTTGTGAATGTGCCAAAAAAGATGAGGACAACAGTCCAAACAATGTAAAACTTTAAACCATTTTTTTTTTTTTAATCACTTTTTAAGTGTTGATATATGTTATCAAATAATGATAATCAGAGCCAGTGCATACTACCACTGGGAGGGGCCCAAATCTCATTAGGGTCCTTGGGCATTGCTTTATGACCTTCACTATCTAAACATTTCCTTTTTTCTGTCTACATTTATATACATTAAAAATTAAATTAAGCACTGACTATTAAAGGACAACATTTTTTGTGGATTTTGACAATTCTGGGGTCTTTTTTTTTTTTTTTTTTTTTTTTTTTTGTCCAAATCTGTGAATTTGTTTTGCTCATGCTAAGTCTTGAAAAAACACTAAAATTCACTATTTTTTATCCACAATGTTAAATGTGCTAAAATTATTCATCTTTTTAACAAGATAAATCTGAAGTTGATGTTAAAAATTGCTGAATAGATCATAGAATTGTCTCTAATTTGTATTTGGAAAATTGAGATGTAGTAGAGTGGAAACATATCATGGATTTGGAGGTACCCCCATATCATAGATTCAAGAGGCCACATATAGATTTGGTCTGGCTCATGAGACCCTGATAATAATAATAATAATAATTCAAATGTATAAAAAGCTGAAAATGTAATGATTTTTAAGCTAATGTAATAAAAAGTTATGTCCGTGCTTTATTTGGAACGATATTGCTTGTAAAATGTCAAATATTATCTGGAGACATTTTACAATGTAATGTTGTTAAGTAAGCATTATGTGATTAATTGTTATCTTGAACTGAAAACATCTCAAGAGAGACTACTCTCCATGGAAGCCATGCTTGGAGCAATGAAAGGAAGGGTTATTAAGTAGTGGAGGGGATTGTGTGTGGCTTTAACACTGCATACATTTATGGCTTCATGCACTCTTACAAGAATGATGAATAATTTGCAAGCATTAATCAATATTGTGACTACTTTATGCACACTCTTGGCTTTAAGCTTACAGAATTACAATATAAAGCTGAGTTTTTTTTTTTTTTTTTTTTTTTTTTTTTTTTAGAAAATATTTATCAATCTAATATTCAGTTTGTTTGATACAGTTTATTTCTTAAATTTCAGAAAAAAATATCTTAATATCTTTTTTTTAATTGAATCTGCCCCAAGCAAAGGTGTAATGCCACTAAACCACAAGGTGTCACTGGGTGTGGAAGAATTAAAAAAAGAAACATTACTAAGCAGTGAGAATGATAGAATTGTAATCAGGAAGATGGTAGATAATGATTGTTATTGCATTTTAATTTAAAGTTAACTGGAAAGCATGGTGGCAGAAGAGTTCCACAAGTAAGAAGTACAAGAAAAGAAACTGTTATAGCCAATTTGACTGTAAATTGATGAGACCATGTTGCCAATCTAGTAATGTGTTTAAAGTCATAGTCTAGGTACAATAATGAAGGGCTCATCTAAACAATTACCATGAAAGTATTTATAGAAAAAGCACAGGGAAGTGACTTTACAGTGGTGGGAAAGTGACAGTGACTGAAGCTTAGATCCCAGGTTTAAAAAAAAAAAAAAAAAAAAAAATGTTTTTTTTTTCTTGGAATATATATATTTGCATTTTTGTGAAAATGTATCTTTTTTTTTTTTTTTGTTGTTCTTTGTCGGATGAGGTTCCCAGATGAAGACTTCTTAAAATTTTTTCTTTTAGATGATAAAAAATTGTAATAGAATTTAAACTTTTAAAATTGCACTTGTTTTTTAAATAAATTGCCAAATAAAAATTTAAATTCATTGAATTTAAAAAAAAAATAAAAAAAATATGGGAATTTAAATAAATGAAGTACAGTGTAACCCGGATATAAGAGAGTTGTCGGGACCGGAGACGAAGTCTCTTATATCCGGGTTTGGTCTATTTTGTTTAGGTAAGTATGGCTCTAATTTGGGACCAGATAAAATATCTCTTATATCCGGATTTCTCTTATATCCGGGTTACACTGTATAACTAATTGAAAGAAAAAATTGGATGACAAGATACTATCCAAAGGTTTTGGGGCTGTATTATAAAAATTTTATAATTTTTAGTACTGTAATTTAAAGTTAGTCATTAGTTAAAGGTGTAATAAATAAATCTTTTAATCATCTAGGTTGTTTTTACATGTTCTTTTAAGAAAAGTTTATTTTTTAAGAAAGCTAGATGATTTGTAAAAAAAAAAAAAAAATGGAAAAAATATTTTTAGAATTAGCTGCTAAAGAACTGCTAAAAAATTTTCTTTGTGAATTGTTGTGGATTACTTTTTTGGAATTTTTGAAAGGGAATATATTTAATTGTATTTATTGAATAATCAGGGATGTGGTCTTGTCAAACTTGGAATTAACATATTTGGGAGCCTATTTTTTCTCGTAAAATGATGCAGGTCAGCAGATAGGCTTAAAAAGTGTTCACAATTCAAGACAGAAAACACTTAAATGTCAGTTGTGAACAAAAGCCAGCATGCCACAGGGAGTGGAAGGGTTTCTGGCATTCACAGGTGAAAATCATTAGCTGCTGCTAGGAGAATGAAAGGCTTTGGCTTTTGCAAGGACAACACTGAAACAAAGAGAAGAACAAAGAAAAAAACTTTAGGCCCTTGAATAATGTCAACAAAAAGTGAGCTCACAGAAAGTATAAAGAAAATTTTAAAATATTGTTGAAGGCTCCAATGAAGTGTATGGGTAGCCAATCTGAAAGGAAACCATGAGAGATTTCAAATATTATAAAAGGTTCCAGAAACACTCATGGGTTAAATCAGGTTTTTTTTGTTTCTCTATTCAGTGTGTGTGCTTTTTGTATTTCTTCCTTATTTTATTTTTTTGCTTGCTCCAAATTTTTTTAATTTTCAAAAAGTGTAACCATTTTTTTGTCTTGCATATTTGATTGTCATACCGCCTTATTCAACTTTAAGGATAAAAGAGGCCCATGTTCTCTTTTCCTATTCTATCCCTACTAACTAAATTTTTACACTTTGAACAAAAGATTATTTGTTCATTGTGTAATTAAATTATTTTAATGAGCTACATTTGTATAATTCTACAGATATAACCTCACAGGTAACAGTAATTGGTACCCTGTCTGACAAAAGGCTTTCTGCTATTTGATCCTGTTTAATTATTACACAAATTTTTCTCGATGTTGTATTGGAATGGCTGTGTGATATTTGCAATGAATGACAAATTTGGGTGGCATCAAATTCTGTATGAATCTTGGCAAATTTGCTACTGTAAAGATTCTTTTGAGGAATTTTTTTTCAAAATGATGAATGTTCATGCCAATCAATTATAAGAAAACACCAGAAAATGTGGTAAAAATTTTGAACTCCTCCATGAAGAGAGTTGCTGAACTATCAGCTCTGTCATGTAATTGAAATCTGTTAGAGATCCTTAGTGGGAAAATTTCTGATACTACTGTGAACTAATATATATATATATATATATATATATATATATATATAATTAGCCAAAGTTTGTATTTATTTTTATTTTATATTATTTTTATCCTCAAGTACTTTTATTTAATTATTGAATGAAAGTATAGTTAAAACTATAGAGCAGAAGTAGACTTTAGAAGAAACTAGAAACCATTTCCTCTCCAACCACTTGACCAACAGCCAAAAACCACGAAATATGGCATGGGTTGCCCTTGGCCAGTACACTACATCTTCAGGTTTTGAATTCAGAGTTGTCTTGCTCCTACACTGGTTGCCAACCAAGGCTATAGGACTGAGTCTGTCCTGCTATTTACTCATAAGCGGTGGGTAGGGAGAAAGATAGATTTATACCTTTCCCAAGGATATTAGCACATAAAAACAAAAGTTTAATTCCCTTATCTTAATTGACTGACTCCAGAGTTTTGCCTCCAAACATTCTTCAGTGTTTTTTAGTGATAAAAAAGGACTTTTTAACTCTTTCTAAATTTAGATGTTACATTTTGAACAAAACCCTAAAGTCATAAAAATTTCAAATTTGAAATTTATGATTATCATTTGTTCTGCAGAGAATTAATGAGATCTGATAATAATTTCAAAACATTTATCAAACATCTGGCCCCGAAGAGCATTTTGACGTGAAATTCTGGAGTTAGTCAATTAAGATAATAAGTCAACAGAACTTTAATTGAATTATATATGTGATTGTAGGATGTATGATAGTATCTGAAACAAAAGTGTAAATGATGAGATGAATTGGAAAAGCTTTTAGCAACCCGTTTTGTTGACATGACATGTGTTGGGCTCAGGTTCTTTTGGATGTTGGATCTAATAAGGTAATTTATTGTCCCTCTTTTCCTTACACAAGGTTTTCTTTCATTCTGACCTGAAGAAACCAAACTCAACACTTGTTACATCAATAAAATGAAGTGTCTAAAAGGTTTTTAATTTTTTTTTAATCTTGGAAAGAAAAAATAAATATTAATATATTTTCTGTTTATATGTTATATCCATAAAAATAAGGTATAAACAGAAAATATATTAAAAATATTTGTTGGTTTTAATTGATTTCATCTAAAATATATAAGTTTTTAGGTATTCTATATTCATGGATAAAAGTGCTCAATATCAGGGATAGAGTGTATCTAAACATAAGAGGACACTGAAGTCTATATCGGGCTGTGGCTGTCTGTTTCATGCTTGAATGCAATCTTCAGGCCTGAAGACAGTCACTGCTCAATGTTGATCTCAGTGTCCGCTTATATATACATATTAGGGTATATACATAATATCTAATGTTGATAACACTACTTAGTTTCATACAGTTAATGCGATCTTCAGATGTGGATTCTGACCATTATCTATCCTATTCTCATGATGATGAATCAAAATTGTGTGTACAAGTTTGTCTATTTAAAATATAGAATTAACTATTAATAATTTATATCATCCAAATTCATAAGTTTGAAAGTTGAAGACTTAAAAAAAATAATAAATGAAAAACAAAAAAATTTGAATTTGAAAGTAAACAAGTATAAACAAGTACACAAGTATTTACATTTTTTATTCTACCCATTCTTTTATATATCTATATATATATATATATATAGATATATATATATACATACATACATACATACATTATATTATATATATATATATATATATATATGTATGTATGTATATATATACTCTTAAGGTGTGCTATATTTATGGGATAAAGTGCTCAATATCATAGTGTGTGTAAATATAAAAGTGAACATTGAAGTCAACACTTCGGGGGCAACAGTCTGTTTCATGGTAGACGCAATCGTCTGGCCTGACAGTTGTGTCTAGCATGAAACAGCCTGTCGCCTCTAAGTGTTGACTTCAATGTTCACTTATATATATCAGGTGTATTTTGACAGCAATAATTCTTTCAAACGTGTTTAAGTAGTATGAACAAGTTCTGTCTATCAATGTTTTCATTAAATTTTTCAGATTTCTGAATTAGTTTTTTTATGGTCTCAGTAAATTTGCTAAAGTTCATATTTATTTTTATTTTAAATTATTTTTTACGATTACTGTCGAATGTTACATCATTCATTTTCAAGGATTGCTCTCTGCAGCAAGTGTTTTTTTTTTAATTCTAGTCTTCCTACATTTGACAGAATCAGTTTCAAGTCACTAAAGGTGATATCATTCAAACAGTCAAACTGAAATTTTTATATGTATTTTTTTTAAATACACTTTAATTCTAAAAAAAATTAAAATAAAATTTTAAATTAAAAAAAATTATGGATATTTTTTTTTTTTTTTTTTTTTTTCAGATAATTAAGAATATCGATGTATTTATCCTTCATAAACTTTTTTATTTTCTGTTTTTAGGTCCAGCTATTCCAGAATGGTCTGTAAAACCTATTGATGAAAATACTTTAAATGTTTCCTGGGGCCTTGGTTTTAACAGTTCCTTGATCAATGAAGGCTTGTTACACGTAATAGAGTACAGGAGACATGGTAAGTATGAAGATTTGCCTTCAAAAATACTTCACAAGTTGTTTACAATGATTAGAAGTTGGTAGTTACCAATATTAACTTGGGAACTTTTATCTGAATTTCTGAAACAAGGTATTGTTACTATTATATATTGACTAACATTACCCATGAAAATGATATGGTTCTGCTATTCTAATTTTCTGATGAATCATAATTCTTAATTTAATAATTGAATAAACTCCTTGTGAGTTCCACAACTATTAATTACCTGCAGAAATTCCACTATTGCATTAAATATTTGAGGTTAAGAAAATACTGCAATGACAATCATAAGTATGAAGACATTATTAAATAAGAGTGTACAAATGAAAAGATACAGAACTGACAATTTCATTGTAACAGACGTTTATTGCATGAGACTGTTATCACCTCCACTACCATTACTCTCTTTTTTATTTATTTCTTATCATGTGTGGTTTCTTTTCCCACTAAAATCAAACAGCGTTTCTGATATATCTTTTTCTGTCACATTTCCTTGCAATTAAAATAGAACGGCCCATTATTTGTCTGGGGCAATGGCAGGGCATATACATGTGCTAATTAGCTTAATAACATGCAGAAATATAATAAGATGTTTTTTGGATTAATTTCTGAGGAAACTGGTCCCAAATAAACGATTATAAGAGTGTGCTTAGCAATATGCAGCACAATACCACAAAACTGGTGCACCCAGTGAGGGTTATATTCACTCAGTGAGTTTGACTTGCTGTTAAGCTACAGGAAGTGATCTTACAATCCTGGTGGAGAAGTCATATTTATATATTTATGTAGTAATTTTTATTTTGCTTTGGATTTTTGAAATCGTCTTGTATTTTACGAAGTCACCAAACAAAACTATAAATTGTGCTTTTTTTTTATTTTTTATTTTTTATTTTTTTTTTTTAGACTTCCTTCAACCGTAAATAATACAGGAAATATTTTCTTTAGAACAACAAAAATAGCATTCATTCATTTTTATGTGACTGGTGTAAATTTGTTCAATTACTCTTTACTAGCACACCTACCCGACATGGCCTGTTTTTTTTTTATTTAAAAAAGAAAAAGAAAAATGTCAACTGTACTTTTGAAATGAGCTAACATTTCAGAATAGAAATCTCTACATGTAACTGTATTTGATGGCATATTTCCAAATAATGGCTCAAAACTATCTCTACTATGAAGAGTTGAGGTATCTGATAGGTTGATGTTTACCCAGATGCTATAGACTACAAGTACTTGTAACTAGCCTCACTCCATAATACTGTTATATTAAATATAAATAGGAGAGGTCTATATGCAAACAAGGTATCTGATTGGCTTATGCTTACCCAGATACTATAGACTACTTGTACCTAGCCTAACTCCATAATACTTTAATAAAAAAAATTTACATTTAAATGTAAATTTTTTCTATTAATCATTTCACTCTAAAGCAAGACAATATAACCACTAAGATGCAAGGAGTTACTGAGTGTGAAAGAATGAAAAAAAAAGAAAAACAATAGGAGAGAGAAAAATAAAGGAAGTTGGAAGAGAGTTCCACAAGCAAGAAGTGCAAGAGAAGAAATTGTTAGCATAGAACTTACGTCTGTTCATCCCAAGCATGGTGATAATGCCACTAAGACATAAGGGGTTACTGGGGATAAAAGAGATGATAAAACTTTAGGAGGAACTGGAAATGCAATCCTAAACAGGAAACGAGGGATAAACCTCTATTTCTGTTTAAAAACTGGGGAGGGGTGTTGGTTGCATCTCTAGCCGTATCAACTGCAAAATGATGAGACTCTGCCATCAACCTAGTATTGAACTTAAATTCATGAAGTTTAGGTACCAAAGAGAAATGCTCATCAGAATAATTCTCATGAAAATATTTATAGAAAAGGCACAGGGAAGCTACATTATAGTGGTGGGAAAGTAACTGAAGCCAGGATGCCAGATCAGGACCAATAACATTGCAAATTCTTCTTTGAATTTTATCAAGAATCTTAAAATACATAGCAGAAGAACCAAACCAGATATTACTGAAATATTCAATGCATTGATGAATGGTAGACTTATAAATGTATAATATAGATGGTGAGAAAAATTGTCTAGCACAACACGGTGAACCAATTTTCCTAGCAGCAGATCTAGCAATTGATTCAATATAATCTTTCTAATTCATATTAGTGGAAAATATTAGCCCAAGAACACACAATTGGTCACCCTCCTGAAAGTTAGCATCAGCCATACAAATGGAAGGCAAAAAACGTTCTCTCAGGCAATTAAGAAAGAGCAGTTTAATTTTGGAGATGTTAAAATTAACAAGCCATTTCTTACTCCAGTTAACAGATTGTAGATAATTTTTTTAGATCAGTTTCAAATTTGACTTTATTTAATCAATCAGACTTCTTATTAAGACAGGATTAAATAGCATAGATACTGAGTTAAGAACTGATGACATCAGGAAGGTCATTGATGAAAATTAGAAACAATCTCAGATAGAGTCCTGAGGAGCACCAGCATTAATGCAAAAAGATCTAGAATAATGGACATTCAGGACTTTATTTCAGAATTTGATAAGATTGAATCAGATCAAAAACGCATCTAGAAATACCATAACCTTTCAACTTTTGAAGAAGACCAATATGCCAAACCCTCAAATGCCTTTGAGATATCCAAAGCAACAGCCCAAGCTTCCCCTTTCTAATCTAAAACTTGATAGACTTTTCATCAAGAACTGTTAACACATTGACCAAGAGAAGTGAAAACCATATTGCTTATCTGAAAGAAAAACCTGTGAAATGAGATGCTTAACAATTCAGAGTTGATTAGAGCTTTTAGTACTTTGCCAAAATCACATAGTTTGCCTGAGTTCTTAAAGACTGGAACTACGGATGTGGATTTCCAACAAACAGGCAAACGGGAGAGAAAAAAGCAGTAAGGCATTTATTGTTCAGTTAGAGAGAACAGGAACGAGTTCAAAAGCACATTTCTTAAGGACTTTTGCAGGTAAACCATCAGGTCTACATGCTTTGTGGGAATACAGATTAGATATGATAGCAGAAACCATGAATGGAGTTATATTAATATCATTCAATAGATCTTCAATTCTAACTGGAAAATCAGGCAAAGATACTCCATATGAGTCAAGAGTAGAATTTGAAAAGAATTTACAAGCAAAACATTCTGCTTTATCAGCAGATGTTAACACCTTAAATTGAGTGAAGAGAGAAGGGATAGAAGACTTACTCTTATTTAACACACTATTAAAGTGCCAGTAGTCATGAGAACCACACTTGTTAGAAGCTACATGGTGTCTCATTCTGTCAGCAAAGACTTAGCCTCTTCGAGGACACTTACAATTATTACAAACAGGCACAAAGAGGCATCTGTTGTGATTGGAACTATCATAATGATACAGCTGAAAAAAAAGTGATTCCAGTGGGCTATAGTGGCTGAGCAGACAGCTGTGAACAAAGAAGATTGTGATTTCACTTGGTGAGAGGAGGTTTATATGCAAAGAAGAGGTAGCTAATAAATTGTTTATCCTGATGCCATAGACTACCAGTACTTGTACCTAGCCTCACTCCATAATACTGAAATATTAAATGTAAATAGGGGAGGGAAGTTTTATATGCCATCAAATGTATTTCTCAGCTTCTTTAATTTTGGTAAAATTGCAAAGAAGTCTTCAAATATTTTTTTAAGTTTTTGTTTAGTCCTTCAGTGTTCAGAATATTTAACAAAAAAAAAATCTATCTTATATTTTACACAATCATTAGAATTTTTTTTAAACCTAAATTTTTAGTGTAATGTTATGCATCCATTTGTCAGATACCAGTTCATATAAATTCTTTCTTTCTTTCAATAACAATTTAGCCAAGTCTCTGTATTTATCACACTTTGATAAAGAGTATTCATGTGTACCAGTCTGAAAACACTTTAAGAAATTAAACCTAGAAGTGATGGTCTCTGTATTCTCTGTATTTCTTCGATTTTCCTCACATTCCAAAGATGTTTTACACTAAATCACTGACTTTATTTTGCATTTTGCTGTTATTGAGTGTATAAAAATAATTATCATTATATTGTTGCCACATTTCATCTGGTGCTTCTGCTATGCATTTACAGATTTTTGATAAAATCCAAAGAATCTGCAGTGTTACTAGCATTGTGGTATCAGTCACTTTCCCTTTGTCATAACACACTTTCCCTGTGCCTTTTTTATAAATATTTTCATGGTAATTCTTCTAATGAACTTTCATTTTTGGTACCTATATTTTGTGAATTTAAGCGCAGTACCAGATTGGCAGCTAGGTCTCATCATTTTACAGTTGAAATTGCAAGATATGACCATAAGTTCTATGTTAACAGATTCTTCTCATGCACTTCTCACATGTAGAGCTCTCTTCCATATTCTTGCATTCCAGTTAATTTTGATCTTCGAAAGATTAAATGCGATATTAATCATTATCTTCTGCAGTCTTAATTCCTAGACTTTTATTGTTCTCGTTCCTTAATAATTTTTTCTCATACATATTCTGTCAGACTCAGTAAGCCCTTGCATCTTAGTGGCTTTATTGCCTTGCTTTTTTAATACTTGCTGTCTGAATATGCCTATAATTTTATATGGTAAAAATATATAATTTTAAAGTATGCTATATTTATGAGTTAGTGTTCAATATCAGGGATATATAAGTGGACATTGAGGTCAGCACAGCAGAAACACTCTGTTTTATGCTTAGATACAATCTTCAGGCCAACAATTGTGCTTAAGCATAAAACAGACTGTCACCACTGGGCGTTGACCTCAATGTCCACTTATATAGCTCATCATTTAAATCTAAAATAATGCTCAGAACATAATATCTTGACTACAAAGTTGAACAAACATACTTGCAAAAAAAAGCAGTCTATCAAAAGGATGGCTTTCCTCTGGTCTCCACTATTACTGTATACTCTCTCTATGTTGTATAATTCATATGCTCTTAACCTATTTTAGTCAATTTATATGGTGAGAAGAAATGAAAGAAAATGCATTGTTTTTGCAGTTATTTATGTATAATATGCTAAATAAATATTGCATTGCAGTTAGTTAAAATTTTTATAATCATGTAAATCTAAAAATTATTCTAATAGTTTTTAATAGAAATTGCTCCGAGGAGCTGCATTTGCTGGTTCCCAGTCGTCATGAGTTCAAGCACTCTATGAGGCTGGCATCTTGCTCTCACCCCATCACTGTCGAAACTCCTAAATGTAGCCGTCTCTTCTACTCCAATAGCTTCATGTCTCACACCTCTCGCCTGTGGAACTTCCTTCCCTATTCTTGTTTCCCTGAGAGCTATAATCTCCAGCTATTCAAGTGTAATGTCAATCGACATCTCCAGTTGCCTTGATCTATCCACTACCCTCCTCCTCATCCTTTCTTCTATCACTCCTATCTGATCTTGCTCTAAATTTTCTGTAACCCCTTGCGTCCTAGTGGCTTCCCGCCTTGTTTGGGGTGAAATGTTTAAAAAAAAAAAAATTCTTTCATCATTAGTCCTCAAGAAAAAAAATGTGAATGTGTAAATCCAGTTTCATATATTTGGATTTTATCAAAATTCAAAAAATATCTTTTTAAAACAACAATTACTGAAGGGAATTGTTGTGTCGGAAACCTACCACCCCTCTTGAAGATGAACTTGTCTGCGTCTGTGAACGAAGACTTTAAATAGTGGCATGTCAGTTGACATGAAGAAGAGACCGAGAGACAGAGAAGTTCTTAGCTGAGCTAGTTATTGACTACTCAGGCGATTTCTGTACCTTTTTACCAGCCTATTAAAACCCCTTTATTTGTTACGTGTTATTTGGCGTTTGTCTCTACTAACCCCAAATCAACATCATAACAGGAATATACAGTAATAGTGGGTGTCAGGAGAAAACCCATCCTTTTAGCATGTTTTTTTTTTGCCGGTACATTTGTTAAACTTGGCCAAATATTTGAAAATAAAATGCAAGCATAAGATACACAGGAACAAAGAATAGATAAAAAGTGAATATCTATGCAAAGAATACAACAGCATATGGGTGCACCTCCCAAAATCTAGATGACCAGAGTCTGGCAGATGATCTCTGATCTAGCTCTAACAGCTCAATGGGAGAATAAGTAACTTGTAACATTCAGTACCTCCGAAACCAAACTTGGAATGTTCTGTTCATATTTCTTTTCTTTTTTCTTCAGTAAAATCAATGAGATATTGTAACTATTTAGACAGTTTGGACTGTCTGCATATTTATTGCCATCTTTATTTTTCGGCTGTTCTACTCTCTGACCTTCTCCAGGTGATATATGTTGGAATTTCAAATGTATATCACCTGAATTTTCATCTATAATGTTCTCTCAAGGAGGCTTCTTGCCTTGAACATCTGTTGAGACTAGTTCACTCCAGACCTTAAGTGAACTTGTATATACAATCAGGTGCTAAAGATGCTTGAAAAGGGGTCACTTCCTTGTACTCCTTCAGTAAGTAACTGATTTCTCTTGCTATGCTCTATTTTTACAAGAGCCAGATCTGATAAAAAATGGAGAGAAATTGGAGCCTTAAACCTAACCTGCCTGCTGATTAGAGTTGCACTTGGTCCCTAAGGCTTCCTTCTGTTTTACCATTATATTATATTTTTATATTAATGATCTGCCATACTCAGATCTCTTGTGAAAATCTATGCTGATGATACAATGTATAAATGCATCTCCAAAAATCTAGATGACCAGAGGCTGGTAAGTGATTTCTACTCTGATCTAGCTCTAACAGTTTAATAGGAGAATAACCAGCTTGTAACATTCAATACTTCTATAACCAAGCCAGGAAACTTTCACCATTACTATGAAGAGCCTGAATTTTTACCTACTATGATGAACTGTCGTATTCTCAAGGAAGCTCATGACTTCTGATATGCTCTCTTTGTAATAGGTACCTCCACTAATTTGGTATACGTAAAGTTTAAAATGAATTTTTAATAATGAAAAAACTTCCTTGAAGCTTTCATTTTAGCTTTAATTGAAAGTTAAAAGATTTAAAATTTACTATTTCCAGTAAGCAAAATACTCTGGTGTATTTCAAATGGAAATTATATTGATCAGAATCGATTTTTCTTTTTTTTTTCTTCAGTAAAATTGATGAAAATGACCATTTTGACACATTTGTAAATGAAAGTCAATTTTTGATTTAAAAAACCTTGCAAAAATAAAATATATATTTCTGAAATGTTATTTGAGGAAAATTAACAAATTTAAAGTCAAATTAATCTGAGTTGAAACAAATATTACTTCCATTATTTACATTATTCAGACTATTGTCCTCATCTTTGTCATATTACTTATAGCATAAAATGTTATATACAAACATTTCTTAACCACAGGGCTTATTTTCTCATGTGTTAATCAATTTATTGACAGCCAAATGACTAAATGTGTTTATAGTTAAGTATGGTGCAACAGAGGATAAAGTTCATACAGGTTTTTTTCCCTGTATGGAGGGATAACCCTTTAATGATAGATTTATCAGTTTGAATATCTATACTTTGAAATTCTGCATGTACATCACATAAGAAAACAAATCAAAATACTTTTAAAAATATTTGGAGGTCATCAGATTGTAGTAAGCTTTACAATATATGATTAGTAAATATAGTTTTACTTAATAACAATATTTTCTAAGAGTTATCTCATTGAAAATGAATTTTAAAAGATTTTAAAATTTTACAAATTATTCAATTTAAAATTGTAAAAAAAAATAAAAATCTTGTAAAAATTCATTTTTCATCAAAAAATTTTCTTCAGACAATATTGTCTTTAATATATATTCTTCATAAAAGCTTAATTGCTTTTATGAAGAATATATATTAAGCTTTTCTAATTAAATAATGTCTTAGTTTTATTGTGTTTTTATTTTTCAATTCAGAACAGATTTTCATTAAGATAGTTCACTTTTGAAAAATCGATGATGTAAATTCTTCAAAGAATTCTGCTTTTAACTAATATAGTCACTTATAGTCACTAAAAATTATCTCATTGAATTTCTCAAGTTTTCATATAAAGTGTGTGTGGGGGGGTGTAAAATAAGTAAAAAACCCTTTTTACCAAGATTTTCTAAAAAAAGAAAAACAAAAATTTCAAACATAATTTCATTCATTTATGAATAAGTCCTGAAAATTTCATTAAAATCCAAGCATTATTTCATTTTTTTAAGCATTTCCAAATTAATGTGTCTGTCACAGCAAAAAAGAGGTTAACATTTGCTATGCTAAAAGATAGTATAACCACAAGTTTTTTAATCAAAATTTTGAATGTTCTAAAAAGGAATAAAAAATTTAATTAAATAATTGAAGATACTTTGATCATTCCTCTTAATAATAATAAAGATTTTGATGATAAACTATGTTTTCATTATGTTTGGAGCATGTTTTTTATCATGGTATGCTGATTTTTTTTTAGTATTTCCATGGAGATACCTACTTTATAAGTACCAGGTCAGACTTAAAATGGAGTACTGCTGTTATATCTGGGCTGGAGCTTCCAGCCTTGATGGTTTAAAAGCATCTGTGCAGTCATGTGGGTGGTGAATTATTTTCCACTCTCCAACCCCTTTCCCACAGAAACAAAACATCACAAGCCTCTCCTTATTACTATTTCCATAGCAAATGTTCTGACGAGCTACATTCCTTGGTTCCACCAATCCAGACATGCCAGGCCAACACTGGGACAAATCATCACCATTTACTTCATATTCCATTAGTAAGAAGGAATTTCTATTCAGGCAGCCTCCTCCCAAGAACTGCAAACAAGTGTTCTTGAATTTCTGAGAAAATTGAATAAACTATTCAAAATAAACCTTATAACAGAAGGTGAATTGAGTCAAGTGTTCAAACATCTTAAAATGAACAAAACACCAGGTCATGACGATATAAGTGCAAAGATAGTATTAGGTTAGTGCAAAAATAATGACGTAATAATGTCGTTTTCTGACGTATTTTTTAACGTCAAAAAACGACATTATTACGAAAACCATAAACACCTTTGTTGCATTTCTTAACATTTCTTTTACAAGTAATTCAATAGGAATAGATAGGTTCATTTATTGTCTAGTTCAAACTTCTCTCCCATCTTTTTAACTGGAGTATGTTGAATATTAGCTAGTTTGCCAGAGGTTTAGCACACAAGTAGGCAAATGTAGCCAAAGCCAAAACTGACTTGAGTCATTTATGGAGAAATATATAGCTGAACAAAGACCCCTCATGCAAATGTATTGGGAAGGTCCATTCTAGCAAAATGGACCAACCCAACTGGTGTATTAGGCGCTCTCCTATAAAATAAGGTAAAATCAGCTTTTACAAGGAAATAGAAGGAGGCAGCCATGTTGGCAGGTAAGTCACTTGACTTCTACATCTCCCTCCTCTCCCCATTGCGGAAGCATATTGGCCGTTGGGGAGGAATTAATTCCCTATTGCCTGGCTGATTGTACGAGAGTAGTCGGGATAGCGCCCTGGGAATCCTCGTTCTTGATGGCTGTGATTGAGTAGGGCCCTGGGACGCTGGTTTATTTTGTAATGTAATGTCACCATTTTCCAAGTCTTTGGCAGATTGATGTGGTCTGCATGTATCCGTAATTGTCGGCTCAGGTGACACAGGCATGGCGCTTGGTATGGGGGTCTTGATTATGGGTGCTTCAAGTTTCCTTAGAAACCTACGGTTCCGCAGGGTTATTCTGCCTGATCCTGCAACTCTAATTCTATATTGACGGTTGGGAAGTGTTTCTACTATTCGCCCAGCTATGTCCCATCGACGGCTATTTGGGTTTTGAATGGAGACTGTGTCACCTTTATAAAGTGGGGATAGTGCATGTGCAGTACGGTTGTACTTCTCGATGAGGTCTGCATTGCGTTTGGATAATCTCTGTTCTCGTTTTTTCGCTGCGGCTATCCATTCAGGGTGTGGTTTATATAACTGTGGGTGCAATGGGATAAAATCTCGAAGACGTCTATGAAGCAGGAGTTGCGCTGGTGATAAGCCAATGCCTTGGATAGGGGTGTTTCTATATTGCAAGATTGCTTGTGCTGCCATGTTATTGTCCAAGGAACCCTGGTGTCCTGTGCAGTCTTTTATGAGTCTTTTTGCAGTCTTGACTGCCAATTCTGCACGTCCGTTAGACTGGGGATAGGCCACTGATGAAATTCTTTGCTTAACAGCCCAGGTTTTTAGGAATTGTTGGAATGAGTAAGCTGAGAATGGCGGTCCACCATCTGTACTAAGTTCCTCAGGTGCACCATATGTTTGGAATATTTCTCTGCAGATGGAAATCAACCTGGAAGCAACCGCTTGCCCTGGCTTGATGCGGTACAGAATGAGCCATCCAGTGAGCCTGTCTGCACAAGCAAGATATGTGAAGGATTTAACATAGAACAAATCCATTACAATCTGTTGAAATGGCCATTCAGGTGTAGGTGTCATTTGGATTGGTTCATGTGGTAGACTTGGGGCATTCCTTGAACATGTAATGCAATTATACCTGTAATTGCGAATTGAGGCATTCATTCCAGGCCAGTAAACTGAGTCATTGGCACGCGCTTTCATGCCAACTACTCCTTGATGAGCTGAATGTAGGCATTTTAATATGTTCTTGCGCTGGGAGGTTGGTATCACTACTCTCCTGTCAAGTAGTATTAGACCATTTTCATTGCTTAGGCGGTTACGAACTTCCCAGTATTCCCGGATTGTAGGTGGTGTTGCTTGACGACTGTTTGGAAAACCATTGTCTATGGTTTTCCGTAATAGGGTGTATTGTGTGTCTTCTTGACCAGCAAAACGAATGTGGTCAGGGGAAGTTATGGCAGGATTATCATCTAATTGAGATATTGATGTGAGGGCTGTCAATCTCATTGTTGCACAAGTCTCATCTGATTCATCAATTTCTATAAGGGAGGGTTCTATAGAGAATGTATCAAGTAGGCTTTGTACTGTAGTGACTGGATTGCGGGAAATAGCATCAGAGGCTCTGTGCCATTTTCCAGGGCAGTGTTGCATGGTGAAACGATATCTCAAGCTTTTCTCTTTGAGTCGGAATAGGCGAGGGTTGTGAATTTTGCTGAGATCTCGATCACCAAAAAGTCCTTTGAGTGGTTCATGGTCGGTCACGACTATAACGTTTGGGCAACCTAGTATGAACATGCGGCACTTTTCAAGTGCCCAGCTGATAGCTGCTGCTTCACCTTCTATGGGTGCATATCTTTGCTCAGCGTCAGTACAGAATCTGCTTCCAGCAAACACAAGATGCCAGCCTTCAGGGCAACAGACAGGGGCTCGTTCGATTTCACATGTGCAGTGTTTCTGAAGAAGTAAAAATCCCATGCCGTCTTTACTCCAGTCAGGAGCTAAGCAGGTAATTCTGTTGATGTCAAATGTTGAGACGCCCCGCTTTACTAGTTCAACAATGACCCGCTTTGATTCCTGAAATGCTTTCTCAAGGGTCTGGTTCCAGGTGAATTTTGAGTTTTTTTTGACAAGGTCCCGAAAAGGTAGCATAATGGGACTTAATGAATATGCCCAGGCAAGTTGGTTTACCAGTCCAAACCAAGACCTTGCATCGGTGATGGTTTTCGGAACAGGGAAATTTAAAATAGCATTAAGCATAGATTCAGAGGGAGATACTCCCGATGAAGTTATTTGAAGGCCACCAAACTGAACAGTGTCCTTACAAAACTGGAATTTGTCTTTGCTGAGTACAATCCCATTTTGTGCACATCTCATTAGAAAATCAAAGGTATGATAGAATGCCTCTTTGATGCCGGTGTCGTAGAGCAAAGTATCATCAACCAATTTGATTTTCCTGGGAATATCTTTTATGACTTCATCATATCTACGGGTGTATGCATCACCAGATGCTAAGTAGCCTTGAGGCATCCTAAGGTACATAAACCTTCCCCACTCTGTGATAAAAGTTGTGAGCGGTTGGGACTCCTCATCTAATATAATAGAGTGGTAGCCATCGACAGCATCCAGTACTGTTTTCTTGGTATTGGGTGGCACTTGCATTGCCAGCTGGAAAGGTGAGGCAGTGTGGTGGGTTTCTCGCTTGCATTGCGAATTTAAATATTGATAATCGATGGTACGCCTCGGTCGACCATCCTTTTTTGTTGTAATGACCATTGTGCTACACCAATCTGTTGGAGTACCAATGGGCACTTGTTCTAATATGCCTCTTTCTATATCTTGCATAAGGGCTTGCCTCACTGGTTCTTTTAAATGGTATGGCACTGGTATTGGTCTGTGTCTTGCCTTAGGGATTGCCCCCTCTTTCAGGTGGATATGTGCTGGTTTACCAGACATGGCTGGGAATTGCCCATCAGTATTAAATGCTGAATCAGCAAATTGTTTCAGTAACCATTTTTTTAGGTTCTCCACATTTCCTTCGTTTGCTGGAAAGGGTGTTTCTTCAGGGCGATCTGGTAGCTGAAATCTTCTGAGTTGCTTTTGCTCGACAGCTGCTGTGTGATCGTTGGTTGTCCAATCTAATTTGCTGTGGGTTGTCATAGTCATAGGCGTGGGGAAGTGAGGAGACAGTATGCCAACATCAATACAGGCGGCCTTGCTAAAATATATCTTATCGATGTTATTGCAGATGTACAATGCTTGCTTTGTCGACATTTCTCCAACACTAAATTGAATAGGCAACCATCCCTGGCTTATAAGGGTTGAGCCACCCACAGCACGAATAACTTTCTTTGATGGGATCAAGTTACTTTCCTTGAGACCCATGCTATGTAGGTGCTTGGGTCCTCCAAGGCAAATGGTGGCCCCACTATCTGGGAAGATTTTCAAACGAGTGCTTTGATTACCTGGAATATCTTCAGGATTTCTGGGGTCTGGCTTTGGAGAGAATGGGACCAGTGTTGCTTCTAATGCCTCAGCATGGTTGATGTTTTGGTCAAGGGTCTTCAATGAGCTGGCCTTTGCTAGTAAATCTGCTTGGAGAGCATCATTTGCTGTACCTCTGACCAGCTGGTCTTTGATATAGATGTCAGATAGGTCATGACTGCAAATGGGACATGTGAAGTCACAATCCTGTGCTGTACCCTTAAGGCGGACAACAAATTGCTGGATTGATTCGCCTGGTCCCTGGGAAATCGAAGCGAAAGACAATCTATGAACCATAGGGTTCGATTTTTGGGTAACTAATGCCTCCAACATGTTCAGGAGTCTGTTTGGTTTTTCCGAGAAAAATTTGGGGTATGTATTGATGATCGACGTTTGCACAGTCTCATCAGCACAGTTGTATAAATGGATGTTGGTCTGTGTAGGGGGCATGTTTGTCATTTGCACAAATACCTCCCAATCAATTCTGAACTTTCGGAATTGTTGTGATGTCATCTCTGAATGGAGCTGGGGGAGTTTGGCTGCAGGGGCCTTCGTATAGCTGTCTGATGTCAAAGGTTGCTCCTTTGATAGCTTAAGGATAGCTAGGGCATGTCCCATGGTTGTGACACCTAGTTCTTTAAGGATTTCCCGGTCTATGATAGAGAGGCTATCCTTAGTAATATTCTCTTTCACAAACGATTCAGCATAGGTTTTGGCAGAGTCGGTAGGAATGCCAATTTTGATAAGTAGCTCTTGCCAGTCTTCGTATCCTGTTCACAGCGCCATGTTGAATATTAGCTAGTTTGCCAGAGGTTTAGCACACAAGTAGGCAAATGTAGCCAAAGCCAAAACTGACTTGAGTCATTTATGGAGAAATATATAGCTGAACAAAGACCCCTCATGCAAATGTATTGGGAAGGTCCATTCTAGCAAAATGGACCAACCCAACTGGTGTATTAGGCGCTCTCCTATAAAATAAGGTAAAATCAGCTTTTACAAGGAAATAGAAGGAGGCAGCCATGTTGGCAGGTAAGTCACTTGACTTCTACAGAGTAGAGGTTTATCCTCTGCTTCCTGTTCAGGATTGGGTTTCCAATTCCTTCTAAATTCTACATCAACTTCATATTTCTAAAATCTGAAATTTATACTATTATTGGGCTTCCAGTTCCTTATAAAGTTGTTTCCTTCTCTTTCACTTCCAGTAGCCTCTTGCATCTTAGTGGTATAATTACCTTCTTTGGGGTGAACTGATAAAAAAAAAGTGGAATTTTTCCAGAAAAAATAAAAATTGCTAAAATAATGACCTGGTTCAAATATGGAGTTAAATCTGAACTAGGTAATTATCGATCTATTTCACTTTTACCATATATATATATCTATATATATATATATATATATATATATATTTTTTTTTTTTTTTTGAGTTCACCACAATCAAAGCAGTAAAGTCACTAAGACACAAAGGGTTACTGGGTGTGGAAAAATTAGAAAACAGAAACATTACTAAGGAGCATGGAGCCAGAAGGGAGTTCCACAACTGAGAAGTGTGAGAAAATAAACTGTTAGCATAGAAGTTATGGTTACATCTAGCCAGTTCAAATGTAAATTGATGAGATCTTGATACTAGTATAGTGCTGTGCTTAAATTAAAAAAGTCTAGGTTCCATAGTGAAGAGCAATATTTATTCTGTTATCTACAGAAATGTGGCACAAGGCCGAAAAGGGGATTGGGGAAAGGACGGTCTTCTTCTGTCTTAACTATAACTTAGCTAGCCGCAAGCACTGACCCAATCGTACAAAACAATATTCCTCACACCAAAACAACACATTCATACATACCTTTCTTACTACAATCACCATAATACCTCTTTGTCTCTATGAAAATACTAACTAGTCCCCATATTTACAATTCATTGTCTGTGGGGGGGGGGGATAAAATAACAATTCTAAAACTTAACCCCAATGAGTATTTACAATATGAATACAAAAAACTATTTACAAGAAACTAAAGAAAATAAGATTAGTAATAAAAAACCCTACAATAACTAAATGTGGCAGAAACATCACTTCACTGGCTGAAATCAATGCGGGACTATAAGAGAATAAAACATTCATTCATCCCAAGCACTCACACTGACATGCACTCATTCAGACGCGAACTGACATCACTGACCACCTAACGAGGGAGGGATGGGGAAATAAAAACTTAAAGAAAATTAGGGACAGAAATAAAAGGGGCCAAAGAGCATACATACCCTAGCTAAGTAAACTGAAAAAGGAAAATAAAGCATCTTCCATAGTGAAGAGCCCGTCCAAACAGTTACCATGAAAGTATTTATAGAAAAGGCAGAAAGAGGCAACCTTGTGGCAGTGAGAAAGTAGCTGAAGCCAAGCCACCAGACTCCTGAGAGGGTGCTTTCCCAACCACTACAATCAGGATTCCACTCACTAATTAAATGAGTAAAGATAAGAAATTATGGGCTTAGAACTTAGATATTTATCTTATATGTTACAGTTAGTGAAATCTACTTTAGGGAACAGACTTCTGTGATGGTTCTTTCCTAATAACTATAATCGTAATCTCTTCAAGTTTATGGTTAAACGTTATCTTTCCTACATATCCTGATAATCTGCCCTTCTGACCTCGACCTTTTACAATCATATAACAATCTCATTCAGTAACCCTCTACCCTGAGTGGCTCTTGAGCTTTGTATTGGGTGGTCAATTAGTTTAAAGAAAGATTTAGATTTGTTTCTATTTGATTTCTATATTTATATTTTTGTTACATTTATTGTGATTTTTTTTTTTTTTTTTCAGGTGAAGATGACTTGATTGATACTATTGGTCAAACGGATCTGACATGGCAGGCCGTATCAAACCTTACAGCTGGAATATTGTATGAATTCAGAGTGGTCGCTATGGATGGAGACCTGCAAGCTGCAAGTGAATGGAAAGAAGTTATGCTCTCTCCTGGTCAGTTTTTCTTCTTTCCTTTTTTTGACAATATTGGGGAGTAATTGGCCATGGTTAAGTGTAATTGGCAAAGTTCTCAATAAACAATAACAGGAAGAAAAAGAACAGGGCACAATAATACTAAGCAAACAATAGATATGCAAGTCAAAACTAGGCAAAGCAGCCATAATAAAGCAAAAAGTTCACAAAGTAAAAATTGTGTTCATGCAAAAGGGATACAGTCAGGTGATTATAATATCCAGACTTCAAGACAAGAAAGAACAAAAATATATTGGATAAGTGGTCCATTTTTATCATTGAGGAAAAAGTTCTAGCATGCATCTGTAATATTTCTCTATAAGTTTGGGCAAGGGGTGTTCTTAGTTTCTTTGTCAATGTGTGTTCCTTCCAATTCACTATCTTGTGATAAGTGAATTTCTCCTTCTGCTCAATTATTAAAGTAAGATTATTAATAAATTAAGTTTTTTTTGTTTTTTTTTTTCCTTTGAGATGAAATCATTGACGCACTTCCAATTAACTATTTCCCACTTTTTGTAAATTGTGCAACAAGATGTAGCCAGGGAATTATCCAGCCCTGTTGCCAGAATATTTTGTGTTGGAGACTGATCTTTAAATCTGATTTAAGGCTGTAAAAATTTGCACACTAAAATTAGTTCACATCATTTTCACAGTAGTGCAGGATGGTTTTCTTGGGGTGAGGCATGCTTCTCTTGCTGGCAGGCCTGGAATTATCCATATATCTTTCTGATGAACAAGAATAGGCTTCTGTACACAAGAAAATGACAGTGTGCCTTGAAGTACCAAATGCTCTTTTGTCACATGCTGCTTTTGTGGAGAAAAAAAAAAAAGAAGCCTCTCTACTGGATGAGGTCATTGAATATGCAAATTATTTTCACTCCTAGCCAATCAATGCACAAGCATTGTCAAGTTGAATGGACTGCTTTAATGAACCTCCAAATCCATAAGTTGAGCAGACTGCTATAAAAACTGCTGTTTTTTTCTGACAGGGTCTAGCAATAAACTGACTTTGAATGGCTGTCAGTGAATGAAGCAAACTTCACAATTTTTGAAGAAATTCTATTTGACCCATTTTTTTTTTTTTTTAATAATTTCACTTCAAGCAAGGCAGGAATACTACTAGTACACAGGGGTTACAAGGAGTAACAGTAAAAGAGAAGACTGAGAATAGGGAGGATTGAGGAGAAGACAAAAGATGAATGGGCTTCAAGAAGACAGAAGATTGATGTTGCATTTAAATTTTTGAAGATTGTAGTTATCAGGAAAGCAATGATACAGAAGTGAGTTCCAGAGATTGGGAAGTGTGAGAAAAGAAACTGTTGGAGTAGAAGTGGCAGTTGCATTTAGGTAATTCAACAGTGAGAGGTTGGGACCTAGATTTTAATCTAGTAGCATACTTAAATTCATGTAGTCGGTGCAGCAACGAAGAAAAGCTTGTCAGAACAGTTGCCATGGAAATATCTCAAGATGTACATCAGAAGCACCAGACCAGATATGACAACAGTATTCAATGTATGAACAAATGGTTGATTCGTAAATGTGCAAGATGGTTTCTAACAAGAAAAATTTTCTGTCATGGCTCAGTGACCCAACTTTCCTTGCAGTAGATACAGCTATTGATTTGATGTAGTTGTTCCACTTCAAGTCAGCAGAAAATGTGAGGCTAAGAAGGTGCAATATATTGCTCTACTGGAGTCTTAACATCAGCAATGCTGATGGCAGTTAGAAAAGGTGCTCTATGGTCGTTAAATGAAAGCAGTTTTGTTTTGGAGGCATTAAAATTTACAAGCCAATTCTTGCCCCAGTTAACCACTGATTGTAGGTCCTTTTCAAGAACAGCTTTTACGTTTACTTTGTTAGATCTAACAGATTGCTATTAAGAGAGAAGTAAATAGAAGTGTCATCTGGTAGTTGGGAACTGATGACATCAGGGAGATCATTGATTAAGATAAGAAACGGTGTAGAACCCAGGATTTTTATAATGGTCTCTACTGCTTGGCTCAGGGACTGAACTCACTATTACTATGTCACCAAATTCACAAACCAATTTATTGTCAAGTGGATTAAAACATTGCTTCACTAATTTGAAGATATAGTAATTGTGAGTTCAGTCCCTGGGCAGTGTAGTACAGATTCCATGGAAACAGAACAATCAATAATTGAGCAGTTCTCCTTTCTTTATGTGCCATGTCCCCTCAGGATGTAGATGATCATGGCTCTCCACAATTTCCTGTCCCTGCAGCTCTAAAGAAAATTCTGTCTAAACCTAAATTTTAAACCCTGTTCCACCATCCATTTTCTCAAGCTCGTCAAGTATGTTATACATTATTTTCCTCTGTTGCTCTTGCTCTCAATCTCTCAGATTTTCCAAGGACCCTCCTTCCTTATGTGTCCCAACTGTTTCTTCCTGGTGTCAAGTATAAATTTTCTTTTTGTTTCCATTTTCCATGTTATCCTCAACATCTTTCTGTAAAACCACATTTCTGTTGCTTCAAGTCTCCTCTTCATCTTTGAGAAAATTTTCCAGATATCATATAACATTTCAGTGACTACTAAATAAGAATAAAATGAAATATCCCTAATATGTTAGTAATAATATAAATGTTATAATGTCGGTAATCCTAGTTCAATGTTTTAATGCATAAGAATGCAGAATGACAATTTCAGGCAGGAAATAATTAAGATAAAACAGTGGAAAAAAACCCGGTTAAACTAATTAACTGTTGTGGAGGATAAGGAAAGAAAGAATTAAAAATAATAATTAGAAAACATAAATTTAGTTTAAAGGAAGTTTAAGGAAGATTCAAAGCTGCAATAAACCCTGTAAAAATAATTCATGATTGTCTTTTAGTGGCATAGTACTCATCTATGTTTTGTCATTCCTATAGGAATAAGGAGTGTCGGATTTACTAATAATTTTCCCAGACCATGTTCACTGACATGCATATTATGCTCTACGGGGATGCTGTAAAAGCCAAATACAGTAGAACCTCGAAGTACAAGTGCACCATTATATGACCAACTTGCTTTACAAGCTGCCAATTATGAGCATTTTTGTATCGTAGGACAAGCAAAAATTCACAGTACAAGCAAGCATCATATACACGGAAGGAGTCTGTGACTGAGGTAAAGGGAAACGTTGCCAGCTGATGTTGTCTATTTCTAAGAAGCAAAACAGTCAAAGGCAAGGTGAAATGCATTCGTGAACAGCTGATGTTCAGAATATTTATTAGTGTCTTTAGGCCTCGTGGTTGATACAGGTGATGTTGAGGAGCTGACAACAGAGGAAGTTCTACTTCAGGTGCATCAAAACGTGGAGGAGATAAAGGAACTAGCCAAGGAGGAAAGTATATTGGAGGTTTCTCCATAAGTGAGATCAAAGAAGTGTTGGCAATATGGAAAAAAATTGCATGACTTTGCGGAAAAAAATACCACCCACAAAAATTAAATGCAAGTGGTGTGGCGAATTTGTTCAACAAAAATTGTGTTGACAATTTTCATGGCATTTTGAAATCAAGAACAAAACAGATTCCTATTGATATGTTTCTAAAAAAAAAAACAAAAAAACACGACCTGCATGTGCCGAAAGCAACTCAAATTCCACAAAAGTACTTAAGTTCTGAGTGAAAATGCCAGAAACTTTCTTATGAAAGATTTGCAGATTAATATAATAATAATATTTCTTTCATTCTTCCTTATCGTGTTCTTATTACATGTGATTTTGTGATTTAATTTCTTGCTATACATTTTCTATTTTTTTAAATTCTAAAATAGACATTTTGGATGTTTTTGGGGAAACTGAAACAGATTAATTAATCTTTCATAAATTTCGATGGAGAAAAAATGTTTTGTAATACGTGTAATTTGCAATACAAGCTCAGCCTGGGAACTAATTAAACTCTTACTGCAAGGTCCTACTGTATATAGTTTTATCATGTAATGCCATTTACACCTGACTGCCATCCTGCATTCCAATGGCAGTTGATTTCAACAGTTTACTCCTGGTTTCATTAGTTTTCCTTCTCAAAGATAGAACTCCATAGCTATAATGAAGGCAGACTATCTAACCCTCTGGTAACATGTTGTACTGGACTACAGCTTATGGTTTGTTGGTAGCATGAGTTAAGGAGGA
Organism: Acanthosepion lycidas; assembly: GCA_963932145.1. Classification (NCBI taxonomy): domain Eukaryota; kingdom Metazoa; phylum Mollusca; class Cephalopoda; order Sepiida; family Sepiidae; genus Acanthosepion; species Acanthosepion lycidas. The sequence goes on from OZ010613.1 coordinate 1,224,269, forward strand.
ACGATGTTATCTGTTAAGTTATGACTTCATATCCCCTAAAATTAAAGAAAATATTCAAGATAAAATATTAAAGAAAAACCAAAACCATTGGTAGGACCAATGGACAACTTGCCAAAAGACCTAAATACTCTTAAACAAGCTAAAAATTCTAGTAATAAGAAGGAAGGAAAAAGAAAAGCATTTATCTAGTCAGTAAAGTGCTCAATGCCTAGATTACCTAGACACAGCAAAAAGGTTTGACAACGTTAATTCCTATGAAATGATCTTAACCTGTTTCATGCTCACCCAATCTTCAGACAATTTGAATGCCTTAAAGTCATCTGAAGATCACATGAGCATGAAACTCTGGTTATGACTAGGGCCATCCTTTCATAGGAATTAATGTTGTCAAGGATATATATATATGTATGTGTGTGTGTATATATATATATATATATATATATATATATATATATAGGAAAATGAAATAACTAAATATAAGCAAGTGTATATGCATGTGCTGGGTTGTATACACAGGTAAGCAAATAAATAATTACCAAATTTTGCCAAGAGATGTAAACATAATAGTGCTCGATGTGGTTAGACAAAGCCAGAAAATATATATTAATAAATATACATATACCTATGTTTGGTGTGTGACTCAAGTTTTGTTGGTTACCCAACTCATCAGGCACAATATATAGCTTATTGTTTTTTTAAAAAAATATGCAGGGGGTCATGGTAGGAACGCTGCTACATAGTTCAAAATTAAGATGGTGTGAAAATAGTACTGTGACACTATTTAGCTATGGTAATTGGCTAACTAATTAACCATAGAAATTAAAAACAGGAAACACTTAAGGCAAGAAAGAGCTATATCAAAAGATAGACTGAGCGACGTTAAAAAGAAGATTTTATTTTATTTATGAAGAAAGATACTTTTCACACGTGACAGAAAATCCGTAAGAAAAAGCGAGATATGAGATTCTGTCAAAACTGATTAATGTCATGGTAAGGGAATTACACGCCAAGGGAAACAGAATTCAGAAAGAAAAACAAAGCTGGCCGACACATGGCAGTCATAAAAAAATTTTGGGCAACCTCGATACAGGCACAGAGAATCGATATTAATTATCTTTCAGAGATATCATTTAATTTTGATTCCTGGGACCAACGAAGGGAATTCATCTGGCATGTGGAAGAAAATCATATTACTTTTTCAAACTGTTGATGTCAAACACATCATCGTCAAAAATGGGCATCTGGTGATAAGAAGATTTTAAGGCATGAGAAAAATAAAGAATTTGATTCTCAGGTAAAATACAGACCCCTCCCAGTTAAAAGTTGACTTAGCAGAGAAGCCAGATGTTGGGTTTTGACAGTGATTGATGAGTCAGTAGAGAGACCTGACTAAGTGAATTTTGAGTGTCCCCATAAGAAAGACGTGATAAGAATTATTTGGCAATCTGGGGTTTGTAAACAAAATTCTGGATAATAATTTTTTTTAGAGGACCAGTCTAGCCACACCCACACTGATGAGAGATCATTGGTCAAGTGGTAGTATGGGTGATAGGTGGAGGTGAATGTATGAGAAAGACGGAGAAGTTGTTAACACCCACTGAGGGGATTGGTACGAGATACCAATGTAAGAGAGGAAGAGTCTAGGAGGATAACTCTCCTCCGACCTTCCCTCATGGACGAGGGAGAAGCCCCCGAAATGGAAAGTGATTAATCTTCCAAAAATGGGAAGTAATTAATTTTCCTGGCCTAAGAACAAAGAAAATTCTTGTTGGGAATTGAGAATTATTGAGGAACCCAAACCACGTCAGGCCCCACACCAGGTTTTGGTGAGTGTCCATATAAGCGAACATCCCCGGGCAATTTGGCAGTTGGAGTCAGTTCAGTTCCGGACAGTCAGTGTTTCCTCGCAGAAGCTGACCAAGAAATTCCACGCCCTTTCGACTTTGACTTCCTACCAAAAGTAAGTTATATTGACGAACAACTTAAGATATCAAAACTCACTTAAGAAACGCAAAAGTGTCACAAATCCATAGAAAGGGGCTGGGAGAGAAACGCACTCCCGTATTTAACAGACAGATAAAGATAATTTGTTATTTCTCAACATATTTGAACCTCTTGATTTTTGTTTTATTGCTTCTTTTACTTATGCTTGTGCGATATCACCTTCACCCCAGATTCATTTTGCACTAAGGCCCGACGCCTGATTGATTTTGTCTACCTAAGATCAAAGTCACAACATGGGTAGGTTAGACTTGAGATCAAAGTAGTTACTTCAGTAACCAGACATTGGAAGTGAGCTGGGAACAACAAAGCTGGAACAACCAGATCGACCGGGACACAGGCTGGTGGCAGCGACAAGGAGTCAACCCCAAACACTGGTGGAAGAAACCTTACAGCTTTGCACCGCAACTGGGAGCTGACTACGGGCCGACAGTGCAGTGTCACTTATTGGCGCTGCGACCACCAATGGGTGTCACAGTACAAAACCGATACTGAGGTTCAGGTGCAGAAAATGGGATGTAGTTAGGAATCATTAGAAAAAAAAACAAAAATTTGAAATTCAAAATTTGAATGTGAGGTGCAATTTGTTAGCACATATAGTGGACATTGTGGGGTTAAACAAAGATAATCAGTGTGTGCTCTAAAGTAAATTAAGCCAAAAAGGAATTTAACCAGGATTATAATGTTTTAGGAGAAACATTTTTCTATGCATACAACTAGACATAAGATCATTTTGCTTATTAAGTAGATTTAAATTGTCAATATTTTTGAGGATGCATTTTTTTCTAATAAATATAAGTTGCATCTTTCCCTCTTCCCAGAGAATGGTTTGATTTTAGCAACAAATTCCCAATTTACAATAGGTGTGTAGCTATCAGTTTTGATACCCCAGTAGAACTTAGAGAGTACTGTAGCATTTGCATATTTTTTGTTAAGGGTCATTTTGTAATGGTAAAAAGTTTTTTTCCAATTATTCGCACTTGACCCAAAATAAAATTTAATTTGGTCATTGTGCCTGATGCAAGCTTAATATATAACTCCTTTATACATGCATTTACCATTCATAGGGCAGATGGATCCTTTATGGCTATTATATATGAGTTTGTGACCCTGGGTTTCATGCTTTTCAACTCATATCCATAGAACTTATGTTAGGTCTATCACTGATATTGAGTGCTTTCCACTAAGTACTACAAACACACACACACACACACACACACACACACATATATATATATATATATATATATATATATATATATATAGGTTAGTTAATAAAACAAAGACAAATGAAAGGGTACCAATATAATCAGTACAATAGACATTTATTAAATATTAATTATTAACCATATGACAGAAATGAAACATAGAGAAAAGTTTTAAAGTTTCGAATTTTACAACACACCTGTGTCCTTCATCAACAGACCAAGGAATAAACAGAGAAATGGGAATTACTCACCAACAGATATTTTTGTAGATGGTGTATTTTCTAGTAGAGGCCTTCTACTTTAAAACAAAGCAACCCATACCTAACAAAATTGCATTTCAAATTAGTCACTATATATTACAATACATTTAAACATGGTTCTGTTGATGACATTACTTTCTCTTATGTGGTCACGTATGACGTCATAGAACCACATTACAAATTTGTGACTTGCGCCTGCTATTCCATGACCATTATTGTCGCATAGCAAACTTCTATGTAAACAAAACAGGGCGTCATCTTTGACAGTGAACATCTCTGTTGTAATGTCCATATAACCACTCTGATGATGGCTTATGTGAGCCAAAAACTTAAATTGACGACCAATATAATAAAGAAATATCCAAATGTTGGACAGTTTTGTCTTTATTTTTTCTTGAAACTAAAGCCATTATATGACACTTGAAAAGGCTCATGATAAAACATAATAGATATTTTTTGTCTGTTTTATTTAACAATATATATTGTTACAAGGCCTCATTTTGACCTACTTCTTTGCACTTACACTATAAAATACAAAACCTAGCTTAAAATGATGACTTAAATCTGTAGTTACTAGATGCCCTTTTTACCTTACAAAAAGTTTCCATTCACCAAACCCTTTAGATTTCATAATAATAAAATGAAACTTTCTAGAAGTCTCTAGAAACTTCTGGAGAGTACAAAAAACATATATAAACAGGAGTTCGTACCAACTAGCCAGTTGCCTTCTGAACCCACAGCCATGACTACTGAGGTCGACTCCTGTCCTTTTGATTCATGAACAAAGCTTCGACCGAAAGAATCTAAGTTCCGACAAAAAGAAAATGCTATCAGTAAATACTTCACCTTTTATCCCTTGATATTATTGACCAAACACCTTTATTTTATATACATGTGAATATTTATTTTTCTAAGGAGAAAATATTATTCTTTGACTAGCAGCGAATTCCCATACGTCGCCTTAATCTTAACTGTATAAGGATATCCTTTCCCACTCCCTCATATAGCTACATGTTTCACATACTTATTAACTGTTAGCATTTCCTTATGTAATTTGTTTAAACCTCAGCCCGACTGTTTATAAAAATTATTGTATCATATGTTAAATAAAATCCACATTTTCATTATTACATGTAATCTTTTCCTTCAACTTTAATTTTTAAGAATCTGATTCATCTTCTTTTTATGTTGCACCAGCCATAACAATATATATATGGCTAGAATGGAGTCTCTATCTATGTATGGCAACCTTCCTTGAACTACTATGTGTGTTTGAGCATCCAGCCTTGTAAAATCTTACCTCAAATCGTTATGCCAAATCCTCTGTCAGGCCTTGCTTTTTGTGAAATTAATCCCAGTCCTACCTAAAGAAAAGAAACATGGTTACGTATGCAGAAATGTTGACATTTGACAATTTTGTAATTGACAGCAATATTTTTAAAAAATTAGCCAGTGTTGTATTAGTTGAAAAGAAAATTTGTAAATGACAAATGACCCATATAGGTATTAATATGCTTAAACAAGCCTGAAGGAACTTGAATCTTATGTTACATGTACATATAATTAAAGCTCAAGATATATTGAAGGAAAATAATGGCTAAGTAGGAATCTATGTTCAACAATTCTGTTGTAGAACTCACAAAGATGTCTTCTTGGAGACACTATGAATTTTCTTTGGTAAATACAGTCTGGGACTTTGAATAGTATTTGTATTATTTCTCAAACAATACACCATAGAATTTGCAAGAATTGATCATAGGATGAAAAAATCCCTCAAAAATTTACAAAATACAGCAAAAATTGAAAAGAAAAAAAAACAAATGTTTTTATAAATTGGCTGTAAGTTGTTCTGGTGCATCAAGCATAATCTGCATATGGTGGATATTAATCTGAGCAATAGTGCTACCAATAATCACTGTGATTGTATGCACTCTTTTACTGTATAAATTAAAACATGACTTCTTTTGCTAAGTGAATAGCCATATTCAGATTTCTAGCTTTGCATGTTCTGTGAAAGAATTTTCTTTTTCCTAATTTTTGGAGTAAAAAAAATACAACAGAATTTCTTTGAAGAGAAAAGATTTATTGCTTGTATATTATTATATCTCTAATATTCTTGCAAAAAAATTAATTTGGTAATTTTTGAAGAGTAAGTTTTTACCTGGCTTCATATTGTGAATTAGATATGAAGATGTTGTGGCATATGCAATATGGCATAACCTATAATGATTCCTTTAATAATGTTGGAACACATTGTTTAACTCTACCCTACATTCTAAATTTCATAAGCTTGAAAGAATTTTTTTTAATCATTTCACCCCATGCAAAGCAATAAAGCTACTAAGACACAAAGGGTTATTGAGTTTGAAAGAATATAAAAAAGAGAAAAATTATTAAGGAGCGAGAACAATAGAAGAGTAATCAGGAAGACGGTAGATAGCGATTGACATTGCATTTAAATTTGTTTTCTAATCATTTCACCCCGTGCAAGGCAGTAAAGCTACTAAGACACAAGGGGTTGCTGAGTGAGAAAGAATAAGAAAAAAAGAGAAACATTATTAAGGAGCGAGAACAATAGAAGAGTGTTTGTGTGACATTTTGTGTTATTTGCAATAATGTTATATGTTATGGAAGAGTATAGATGAAGCAGGTTATGACAGGTTGAACATTGAGAACCAATATTTATGGGGTGCGTTGAACACTAAAGGGTTAAAAATACCAGTAATACAAATGATCAAGCAATGAAGCTTTATAAGTACATATCAATATTCTGTGGCTTTAACTATAAAATACTTGTAAGTCATATAAAGCTATTAGTAAGTTACAGTGGTCAGTCAGTATTGAAACCTATTCACAGAGCATTCATTTCCTCTGCTTTAAGGAATGTTCAATAGGGTATTACCAGGGTTGGTTCATAGTACCGACACCCACTGAACATCCTGATCAGAGGGACTGGGCCCAAGCCTGATTGGGGAGCCCAGGTAATGCTATCTTTCACTATCTTATCAACATTTGTTTTTTTTTATCCTTACACTTATATACATTACAAATTAAACTAAGCAGAACTGAATATTAAAGGATGAAATATTTTTGTGGATTTTGACATCATTCTGGGGTCTTTTATTTTTTTTCGTCCAAATCCATGAATTTGTTTTGCTCATGCTAAATCTTTAAAAAAACACTATATAAAATCCACTATTTTTTATCCATGATGTTGAATGTGTTAAAATTATTCTATTTTTTTACAAGAAAACTCTCAATCTGATGTTAAAAATTGCCATAAAACATTGCTGATTTATTTAAGATGGAGTGATCTATGACAGGTCTCTAATTTGTATTTAGATACATTGTATTTATTTTCAATTTTTCTAGTTGAATTGTTCACCTATATTTGTAACAGAGAGAGGTATACACATATACACTCACATCGCAAATATAACTTTTATGGAAGTGGAAATAGTGTTTATATATCAAAGTACAATTTGGGTTAAGATGTGTGTTTACTGATGAGAAACACGATCTCAGGCAGGAAGCGATGTTTTAAATCTGGGTCATTAGAAAAAACAATGAAAAAATGATCTAGATGGAATTTGTCAGTTGAGAATTGAAATAGAGCTTACTCAGGCTACGAGATAATTGGTTTTGTTTAACAGTATTTGTTTTGATTAAAAGGTTGAATCAATGTTTAGATATCCCAAAGTATAATTTTGGGGAAGCGAGAAGAACTTGTGGTAAATAATTGGATAATCGGTTTACATGTCAAGGGATAGTTTTTGGCACTCATGATAATCGCGTGCCAGGCCAAGGGTCAATTCATGATCAAACAGATTTATCTATATAAAACAGTGTAGTTATGCTGACGAAGAAGCAGATGGTCGAGCTAGACGGAAGAGGCGAGACAGGAGAGACCATGATTGGTCGGTACATCGTTGTCACATGCATGAGCACCCGCAACGACCATTACGGGTCGCGATGCTACAAAAAGACGGGAGAGAGTCTCGGAGAATGAGACCATCGTCAAGTGAGTCATGAGAGATTTGCGGGAGAATTAGAGAAGGAAGACTGCCCCCTGTTCTGAGAAGTCAGTATGAGACTGAACTACTACTCATAAACCTACCCCAGGCAATTCAATACGCGTTTATCACACACAAACCCTCTCTCTGTTGGGAATTCGCTGGATGCATTGTGTCTTTTTCTTTTTCTTTTTCTTTTCTCATTTATGTTAAATGTTTTTATTCTCCCTGTAACCTCTGTTCTGATGTTATCTTCTTATATAAAAGACGTCAATATTTCCCCCATTGTTGTCTGGCTTCTGCAGATATTATTTCTCTTTATTTTGCCACATTCTAAACTTCCTACCGCCAACTCTCACAGCCATGTCCACACCCCCAGTTGACTGTGAATGTATGGACAACACCCTGCTTACTGGATTTAAAAACTAACACAGCGTGTGCAGCAAGCAGGACTTGACCAGTTGAAATAATCTACGGGTACTCAAGGAGCGTACGGCCAGTTACCCCTGAGTTCGGTTCGGACTGAGTGGACACCTCAACCCAAAGAGGAAGATGCCGGAGGTTGAGGGCCTGGGGACGAAGTGGTAGATTTGGTGACGTGTTGACCAGGATAGACTCATAGGAATTACCACAGCCATTTGAAAGTGGTAGATATTGCATATGATCTATTATTGTACATAATTAGGTTACAATAAAATTTGTATTTTATATGAATACTACCTTATGAAAAGTGGTGGGGCTTGTATAATAGATTTGAGGGGCATATCATAGATGGGAGGGAGCATTGTTAAATCTCTGGGGTCCTGACCGAATTGTTGAAAAATCTGAATAAGTGATGTTAGTGCAATTAAATTGATATATCTTGAAAACCATTGAAAGACAAGTATTACAAGTTGATTTATATTTAAATGGCACCAAACTTAGTTTCCTTGGTATTACTAGTTGAAATCATCGCCTTTGGCAGAACTCATTGCCTCATGTGCTCATTGACATTTTCTTCAGTGTGAAATGAGTCGTATGTTGGATCTGAAGAGACATCCACAGCCACTGCATAGGAGGGTTCAGGGAAAGCTCTGGCTTTTCTTTAGGTCCTCTTCATCTCTTATATTTGTCTTCTGGTGTTTTCGAATAATGTTGTTTTTTCATGGACTGCTCTTCTCCAATTGGTTTTTCTGCAGATTCTGTCTCCCAATTCACCAGATCAATTTCTGTCCTCAGCAAAAGGCGTTTTAAAGCTGATCCTTGAATCAATGATGTGGGGATCCACATTATCTCTTGCAAGATGCGAGGTCTGAGAAGCAGATTGGTTTGCATAGGTAGATTCAGCCCATTGAAGACAATGATGAGTCATGATGGTTTCTAGGCTCTCGCTGTTTTGGGGTAGAAAAGAACTTCATGTTCATGATCCAATCCTGCCATGTGTCTCGCAGGATTTGGCAAAATTTCATGATGGAATCTTTCAAGTTTACAGTTGTCTCTTTTTGGTAGAGTATCCATATCTCACAGGCACACAGGAGTCAAGATTGCAACATGAATTTGGTGGTTTATGTTAGTCCAGAATTGCTTCCTATATGCTGCGTAGCCGGCTTTAAGATAAGTTATTAGATAGGGCTTTGGAAATCTACAACTTTTAAAAAATAGTAGATTTCCAAAAAGTTATAAATTTTCATTGCTTCTAGGGGTGTATTGCAATCCAGTATTACCTGATTGTGGTTGCGTTCATGTACTCCCAGACTGTAAGCAGGGGAAACTTGCAAATGCATTTGGGCAATCCTGGCCATGAAGGGTGAATGATAGATACAGGAACTAACTTCACATAATCCACAAAATACCAGACGTTAAAATAATCACATGTCGATAATACAAGAGTCCTGTGCTGAAACCAAGAAAGTGAAATAAAAAAATTTCAGATGTTTCAGAACTTTCTTCAGCATGTTTAAAATAAAACCATTTTCTATGGGCAAATAGAAGAGTTTTCTTGCTTTAAGACTATGACAGAGAAGTTAAAAAAAATGTGTTAATTACATGACCCCTATTTTTACAGTGATTTTTACATTCTGCCTACCATCAACATGGCTGACACTAAACTCTAAAAGAACAAAACACTGCACCTTCTTGGCTTCACATTTTCCACTGACTTGAAGTGGAACAACTACATCAAATCAATAGCTGCATCTATTGCAAGAAAAGTTGGATTACTGATGTGTGTCAGAAAATTTTTCATGTTGGAATCTATCTTGCACATTTACAAATATACTATTTGTCCATACACTGAATACTGTTGCCATATCTTGAGACTCTTGACAAAATTCAAAGAAGGGTCTGCAATGTCATCGATCCTGACCTGGCATCTCAACTTAAGTCATTTTCTCACCTTCGTGACATGTCTTCCCTCAATCTTTTCTACAAATATTTTTATAGCAATTGTTCTGAGGAATTTTCCAGCTTGGTACCTTGACTGCATGAATTTAAGCATGCTACTAAATTAGCAACACTGTTGAAATATCTAAATGCAACTGCCACTTCTACTCCAACAGTTTTTCTGGAACTTCCTTCCATTTGTTTGCTTCCCTGATAACTACAATCTTTAAAAATTTAAATGCAACATCAATTATCATCTTTTGTCTTCACCTTTTGCCCTTTCCTCTATCCTCCTTATTCTCAGTCTTCTCTTTCACTTTCACTCCCTGTAACCCCCTGCATACCAGTGGTATTCCCACCTTGCTTGGGATGAAATGATTAAAAAAACAAAACAAAAAAAAACTTGTTAGGTTTTATTGCAAAAAGTACTATCACTACAATCAATAACTTCAGAAGAAAAAATGGTGTTTGTTTTTCTTTTGGCACTCTAAGCACATATGTATTTTGTTTACTGTTCAATGCTTGGTTGGGGTTTCATGGGAGATTTATATAAAGTTTTACACTGTTTACAGAGGTTTGATATAAACTTATTAGGTTTTATTTAAAACAAGCAATTTTAATAAATCCAACATTTAAGATTCTCAAATAAGAAAAAGCATCTGGTTTTATATTATTTGAAAGTTTGTGATATTTATATTTACTGTTTACTGGTTTTTGAACAGGATTTGGGGTTTATCCTACATTTCTTGTTTAAGACTGGGTTTCCAGTTCCTTCTAAATTCTACTCCAACTCTATACTTCTAACATCTCTGCCTAAACTCTGAAATTTTTACTATTTATTTTTCCTCTCTTAATAGGAGTAGATAGGTTTGCCTATCATTTGGTTCACACTCCTCCCTGTTTTTTTTTTGTTTTTTTGTTTTTTTTTTATCAGGAGTAGAGGTTTATTCCTTGTTTTACTGTTTAGGATTGGGTTTCCAGTTCCTTATAAAATCTTTTCATTATCTTTTACTTCCAGTAGCCCCTTGCGTCTTATTGGCATTATCGACTTGCTTGGGGTAAATTGATTAAAAATACAAAAACATATTAAACAGTTTTCAGTAACTGAATTTGTTTATGTTAATGAATTTTTGTTCTTGTGTGTGTGTGGAGGGGATTAATTGTAATTTAATAATTTTTAAAATGATATTTAAAATTTTTAATGTTATTTTAATTACTTACATTATTTTAATGCTATTTTAATAATATTTTTAATGCTATTTTAATAATATTTTTAATGCAATTTAATTTCAGCTGCAATAGCCAGAAAGGCAACTCTTGCCACTTGGTTCATTGTCATGATGGTCGTAATTGCTGTTCTCATTTTTATCATGATTATCGTATGCATTGTGAAAAGGAACCGAGAGGCGAGATACCATGGTAAGTTAAGAATTTATATTTCAACAAAAACAACAAACTGACCTCTTTATTAATGAAATCTGTTGTCATATTCTTCATTTTAATCTACAGGATATTTTATTGCAAATCACTTTGAATCTGTTGAAACTATATTAACCAGCTTTTTAGTCCAATGCAGGTAAACCAGTAAGAGTCTGTAGCTCAATTTTAGAGTTTGTTCAATAACTTGAAATATAGTCTTTCATTTAAAGAGAGCAACTTGAGGGCAGTTTTTTACTTTCGTTCCTGCAAAAAAAAAACAGTGTGTTAAAAAGGTACCACTATTATTGTATACACTTGACTCCACCAGCAATGTTTATTTACAAGATTATAAAAATGAACCAAATACAATGGAATATTTATTATTTACCTTTTATACTGATTTATTTACATTTTATAAGGAAATAAATTTAAAAAGAAATCTTTTTATTCAAAAATTTAAAAAAATTACAAAATTATCAAAATAGGTAAACCAACTACAATAAAATATTTTTTACCATTTCCTAAGTAGAACAAGAACATTTGAATAAACATATGACAAACAAATTAAAAGAATATTTCATTCAGTGGAAGAGGTGCTCTCAACCTATTTTAGTGAATTTGTGGCAAGTGCAAATGAAAGATACAACTGGAAAATTCATTTTTTCAAAATTTCTAATTACAATTACTTGTCATTATGTTTATTTAAATTTTTTGTTCAGACATTTTTATAAATTTATGAATAAAAAGATTTCTTTTTGTAATTATTTCTTTGTAAAATGATAAATAATAAATATTTCATATTTTTATAATCCTGTAAATAAGAAATTATCATTGTAAATAAACAGTCTAATAAATAAACAGTATTTAACATCTTTGTTGTTGTTCCCAAGAACAAAAAAATGTATAAATACGTTTTCATATGTTTAGGTTTTATTAAAATTCTAATCATCACTTTTTAAAACAAACATTGCCGAGGGAGTCAGTGGTGTATACAGTAATAGTGGTGTCAAGGGAATAACCCTCCTTTTGACCCACCCTTTTTTTTTTTTTTTTTTTTTTTTTTTTTTTTTTTTGTGAGCATGAAGGTTAAACACTGCCAACTTGACACTATGCAGTAAATAATTGCTTAAATAGCAACTATTAGATTGGTGCAAAAATAATGACGTAATAATGTCGTTTTTTGATGTATTTTTTAACATCAAAAAACGACGTTATACCGTCATTATTTTTTTGCACCAACCTAATACTTATTTATATTCAGACTAATATTCTCATCATTAGTTTGGATGTAAATAATCCAAATAATAACTCCCCCTTCCAGAATTTCAGACAGAAAGTAATTATTGATATCATATTATTAAAATTTCTGTTGTTTTCTGATGATGTTGTGTCTGGTTTAAACTAAAGTATGCTTTTTTGTCTCTCTTTTTATTCATTTCTCTCTCACCTGACATTATTTGTATCCTTCGCAATAAGGTAAATCTAATGGCTGCAACATTTTCTATATTTCTATAAATATTTAAAAATGTATATTTTGGGATCTTTATAAAGACAGGTCAAGATGCTGACCAGTTCAGCTGTATAAGTCTGAAGAGGAGTTTGGAAGTTAAATTTACCTAAACCGTCTACAGTATTGGCAAAGGTTCAATGGGTTAAAAGGTTAAAATAGCTGGACTCTTCTGACTTGTTTTTGATACCCTTGTGCTAAGTTGTCAGGATATTCTTGGTATTTATTTACTGGAAACTTTGTAATAAAACAAACTAACTCAGGGGTATAAAATAAATAATTTATATTTATTTATTTGATTTAGATTAGAGTGAGTCGTTTGATATTCAGGTTAACAAAATGTTAATTTATAAAACAGATCTTAGTAGCAATCCAGAGAAAGTCTGTTTTGGCCCAACTATTTTTGATAGTTGAGAAGTCAGAACTTGATAGTAATAGTCATCTTAGAAATAGGCCAGTATCAATCTACTGTGTTTTTCTTGGCCCTAAGAAGGGCAGAAAATATCATTAACAAATGACCTGTTAACTTCATCACACATGGCTGATTTCTCTGGTGGTCATCTCTCTTGTTTCAGTGTTTCTCTTGGCATCCCTTCTCTCATCTAATCCAAAGCTGTCAGCTTATATCCTTTTGGGCAGGTTCCCAGACTTTGGTGTGAACCTTGCTTTCGGTTAACATCAAAAGTTTCTTTGTGTTAATTTATTTGATTGGTCAAATTTATTTTATTTTCTGACATTCTTTCTTTATTTGTTTTATATAGTGGAAATTATGTATGGAGCCTTGTCTTATTCTGATAGTCATAGTCATAAATAAGTAAATATAACAATAAACTGTCTTTAATATCAGATTTAAAAAATATATATGTATACACTAGTAGGCTCTCGTCCTGAAAACTTCATTGTTTTTTGTTCGGGTTCAGTCTTTTCCTGTTCATTTGTGGGTTGCCTTCTTGTTAGAGAGAAGTATAGAAAGAAAAGATGGATAGAGAGAGAAAAGGATAATGGTTTTAAAGGAAAGTGCAAATGCCTTATTTTAACTTGAATTCTTTTTATTTTTGTTTATATATTTTATTTTTATTTTTTCATCAGGACTCTCCACATTAAGAATTGAATTCATTTTTTTTTCTAATCCTTCAAGTAAAATATTGCCAAAAAATTTCTTTTTCATGTGAGATTGTCATAACATGAATTGAAAGATTTACAGATGGAAATAATCAGCCTATTTAGAAGTTGTGTATTCATCCATGTTTGAGTCCTGGTAAAATCCAGTATTTAGAAAACTGATTTTCAAGGCAAGCTGGTTCTCTATTCTTAGAAGATAACAATGCACTAACATGACTTCATGTATCTTCCACATACATCAAGAGACACAAGACACTAGTTTACATCACAGTAAACAGGCAACTTTATGGTGAAACTAGTATCCTCATTTCTCTTATCTGTCTATATTTCTGAGATGAGGTATTTTAATTATTTACACTATTTACATTGTTCAGACTTTTGTCCTCATCTTTTTGGCCATATTCACAACATTTTGGTCTTCTTCAGGTGAATGAAATTTCAAGCTGAACTCTTCATTTCATCCACTGGGGTAGATTGTTCTAGATCCATGTTTCATGCCTCTTCTGGATGTCTCAGTTATCTTCCTTTGACCGAACTCTGCAGTTCACCACTGCAGTAGCCAGGTATTGAATTCACTAGATCTGACCAACTGGGCCATGTGAAGACAGTGTATGAATTTTTGGGACTTATAAACTTAATGTCTCAGTAACAATTTTTTTATACCTGAGATCATATTGCAATTTTTGTTGTTATTATTGCTTTTCTCTAGCACTCTGTATTACTGGTGCCCATATTGTATTCATTTCTATGCTTGTTCCTTAAGTTTTTGTATTTTCCAGTGATGTTCTTTGTCTATTATTTCAATGTTATCCCACAGGGGATGGTGATCTCCCTTTTCCGTTCATATGTAGTCAGCTATGCCTGATTTTTCGATTTCCCCTCATGTTACGGCTTTGATGTTCTTGCAGTTTTATCTTAAGGGGGTGGCCTGTTTCTCCTTTATATTTCTTATCACAGCTGCACAGGATGGCATATATACAGTCCTTAGTCAAGTTTTTTTCTATTGGGGAGTTCTTACTTGGCAGTGGTGTCTGAAGTGTTGAAACACTTTTGAAAGTCATCCTGATTTTATATGGACCACAAATCTTTTGTATTTTCTCCAATAATCCCTTTACACAGGGTAGACAGACCGAAGCTGCTTTTTGAGTGTTGTTATCCTCTTGTACCCTTCTATCCCAGTTTGTTGGAGCTGCTGCCATGTACCCAGGGTAGTTGTTACGTTGTAGGCTACTGCTTATACTGACCATTTCTTGTTCATGTATCTCTGGATTGCCACTTATGTCTTTTGCTCGATGCAAGCAGCAGATGATTCCTTTCTTTATACTGTATGGGTGGTGGGAGTTGAAGTTGAGGTATTGTCTGGTGAATGTTGGCTTGTGGTATATGGATGTCTTGAACCCATGTTCTGTTTAAAATATTAGTACATCCAGGAATGCTAGTTTGTTGTTGTTTTCTCTCTCTATTGTGAACTGTATTGATGATCTTATTGAGTTCACATGGTCCAGTAGTAGCTGGACCTCTTCCTGGTGTGGCCAGAGTATGAAGGTGTCATCTAGATATCTCAGCCATAGGGTTGGCTTTAGTGATGTGGATTCTAATGCTATTTCTTCAAAGTATTCCATGTATATGTTTGCCATTGTTGGTGATAATGGTGAACCCATTGCTAAACCTTCATCCTGTCAATATATGTCTGACCCCATTCTGAAGTGTGTTTGTATATAGAAATCTCAGCATCTCCATCAGGTTATCTATTGATATACTGATCCATTCTCCTAGAGATGAGTCCAAGGCCAGTCTGTCCCTGACTACCAATCATTTTTGTTGTTTATTTAAATTCACCAGTTTGGAGAACAGGGAAATAGGCAACTTTATGGTAAGAGTACTATCCTTATCTTTGTTGTTTATATAAATTCACCAGTTTGTATCATTAGAGAAAAGATTAGCAAGAAGAAATTTTTGAGTTCAATCCTTAAGAACAACAATATGCTGTCCTGAACAAAATAAAGAGTTCAGTTTGAATTCTCTGTTGCTTGATACAATATATACATCAGGAAGGCTGGAGAGTAGGTTGATCAAAATGAGGATGCTAATCTAAAAAGAAATATAATCACCTGGAAAAGTTATTCTTTACTCAGCCTTGTAATGAATATCTCCCCCAAGATCTGTAAGATTTTTATCAACTGAATGTCGATTTGATAAATATCTGACACCTTTTTATTCCTTAAGTGATATGGACTAATATCCTCATCTTTTAACTTTTCTGATCACATTTCACATCAGTTGAGATGTTCTGTCTTCTTCGGGTGTAGATTAATACCAAAATTCTCAAGAGTTTTACACCTTCTCAACAATTACACATCTGAGAGTAAAAGTTTTGTCCTTGCAAGAAAACTTTTGGGACAAAATGAAAAAATATATTAGTTAAAAGATATGAATTAATGATATGGAAGACCATAACAGCTAATATTTGATTCTTACAATTCTCAAGAGTATGTGGGTATATATCAAATATGGGGAGTTAAACATCTCTACCTTACATAATTCATTATCCCTCAGAAAAGATAGAAAGATAAGGTGTATTAACCTGGCTTCATATTGTGAATTAGATATGAAGATGATGTGGCATATGTAATATGGCATAACCTATAATGATTTCTTTAATAATGTTGGAACACATTGTTTAACTCTATCCTACATTCTAAATTTCATAAGTTTGAAAGAATTTTTTTAATCATTTCATCTCGTGCAAAGCAATAAAGCTACTAAGACACAAATAGTTACTGAGTTTGAAAGAATAAGAAAAAAGAGAAACATTATTAATTAGTGAAAACAATAGAAGATTAATCAAGATGACAAATAGATAGCGATTGACATTGCTTTTCAATTTTTGAAGATCAAAGTTGGCAGCGAAGCAAGAAACTGGAAGAGAGTTCCACAAGAAAGAATTGCAATAAAAGAAACTGTTAGCATAGAACTTATGGTTACATTTAGCCATTTCAACTATTGAATGCCATTTTAAAAAAAAAATTATTATTCTCCCTTGTGCCTTAGTGGTTTTATTGCCTTGCTTGGGATGAAATGATTAAAAACGTCTGGTTTGCAAAAAAGTAAAACATTTTCATAAGTCACTTTTTCTTGATGTCCCCACTCCCTCATTCAGTGACTTTTATATCAATCAAAGATGTATGTGTAACAGTTATCAGTATGAAAAGTGGAAAATGCATGTCAAGTTCAAATTCAGGTTGTGGCTGTTTTATTCACTCTTTGCATAAATAACCTTAGAAAAGTTAGGAATCAGTCTATTCCACCAGGTAAGGGTTAAATAGGAGGGTAAATTGGGCTTTCTAACTTTGGTTGGTAACAATTCTAGCAGAAGGATGAGTAAATGAGAAGTAGAGGGAACTGTAGAAAAAAAAACAAAAGCACCCCACCATTTTTATGAGATGAATTCTTAATCATTGACAACCTCCGCATATAGACAAGGACATTGAAAACACTTGTTAATTATTTCTCTGTTCAGTTTGCCTATCATCTGCTTCACACTCCTCCTTGATCTTTTGATCTGGAGTAGAGGCTTATCCCTTGTTTCCTGTTTTGGATTGGGTTTCTGGTTCCTTTCAGAGTCTTCTTCTACACTATTACTTCTAACGTCTCCAACTCAACTCTGAAATATTATTCACTAATTAAATCTTAACCTCTTCAAGTCTAGAGTTAACAATTGTCTTTCCTGCATAGCAACAGGAACTTCAATAGTCTTTTCTTGCGGTCAAAAAATGCCACATAGTAACCTTATTGGACCTTGTCTTGGGTGAACATTAATAAAAAAAAAATAAATAAAAAAAAATAGATGTAACCATAATTTCTATCCTACCAGTTTCTTTTCTCACACTTCTCACTTGCTGAACTCTTTTCTGTCTTCTTGCTTGCCAGTCAAAATTGTTGGTATTATCACCTTGCTTGGGGATGAAGAGGCTCTTACTCTGTAACCATCTACCTTAAGTCACTCTTGTGCCTTGTATTGAGTGAACATCACTAGCAACTCCATCCTGTGAAACTTTAATTGCTATAGAAACCACAACAACACCTAGTGTGGTGGGGCTGTGGTCCTATACTGTGGTCATCTTCAAAGAAATTGATTGATTGATGTGCAAACGCTAATTAAATTCTATAATCTTACATGCTTGTTTTTTTTGCTTAGACATTTTTTTTCAATTTAATATATTATCACTTTACACACTTATTGCAGACTGTAATCCCTTTTTGGAAACAAGCAAAAAGTGATAAAAACAACAAAGATGAGGATATTGGTCTAAAAAATGTCTTATTAAATTCTATTATTGATTATTCAGAAAATCATTTACAACTCTGATGTATTTACAGTTCATAATATTTAAATCCATTTGTCAAATCTCAATATATTAGGTTGGTGCAAAAATAATGTCGGTTTTTGACGTTAAAAAATACGTCAAAAACCGACATTATTTTTGCACCAACCTAATATAAATCATTGATAAATATATCCAGAGTTTGATTCTTAATATATGACCTTTGATCAAAAAGTTCATAATATAACATAGAGTTATTAACTTAATTTTGATCTGAAATTTTCATTGCATAATGTTTGATCTCTGATTAATATCAAAATACTGGTTTAAAATTTGATTATGTTGAAAAGTATTTGTTGTATAAAATAAATGCTTTTTCATCGTTAGACTTGTCAATCCTATTTACTTTGAGAAATAACTTTCCTTCATTACATTTCTGCTAAAGCAAAGGCTCCAAAAATAACTAGAAATTTCCATATTGAGGAGCAGTTTGCTTGTATCAATTCTTGCTTTTCTCTTTTTTTTTTTTTTTTTTTTTACTAACCAATTTTTTAAATGAAAATCTCTAGTTTCAAATTATATACACTGATATTAAAGTTGTGTTTTTTTTTCTTCTCCACTTCTTAAAACAATTAACATTTTCAGTGTGAAACAACTTTAACACTTTCATTACTGAACCAGTTAAGGAGCAAACCGCATTAATTATGTAATGTTCCCCCATTTTGAAATTCGCACGTTGTCTTCACTTTGTCCTCTGATATTGTTGTAACTAAAATCCGTTTTCCATCGATTCTATTGAGACCCTCGGAATCTATATCATTCTATTCTTGGCAAACACATCCGCAGAAAAAACAAACAAAAAGACACTGCTAAAAGTATTAAGGTTGATAATTCCCATTGTGCATCCTAAAGCCATTGCTGTCTGCCAAACATTGTAAAGATATTTGCAAAAAACTTAGCTTTGTATGGCATGAGTGTTGGGCACTTCGTGTGAATTGAACTTACATTAATTATGTAATTTCTGGGATGAGGAGTTATCATTATTATTTATACTATTTACATGTCGACTATTGTCCTTGTCTTTGTTGTTGTTATCACAACATTTTGGCTGTTGTGCCCTCTGGACTTTATCAGGTGTATATTGGTCTGGGTAATCTACAGGGAATTCTGAACTGAACCTTTTATTTAATCTACCAATGTTAGTTATTGGTCACCCCATTTCCACCAAGTCCAAGTATACTGCCTTTCCTAGAAATTGAACTCACAATTAATTGTGAGTTCAGTCCCTATGCAAGGGCAGTGTAATTGGACTTGGTGGAAACAGGGTAAGCAATAACTGAGCACTACTAAAATAAGAACTAGATGAGATATCTCTAGATATCTGCATTGAAACGAGAACAGCCTAACCCCATAGATTAAATAACAGGTTCACTTTGAAATTCCCTACAGGTTACTCAGATCAACATACACCTGATGAAGGCACAGTAGCTGAAACATTTTGATGACAACAAAGATGAGGATAATAGTCCATATCTAAACAGTGTAAATAATAATTATGTAATGTCCCCCTTTTGGGAAGTCTGCACCTGGTCTTCATTTTATCCTCCACTCATTACTGTCACTAAAACCTGCTTTCCAGCACTGCTATTTATTTTCTATGGAATCCCCATCATTCTGTTTTTGTTTGACACACATCAGAAGAAAAAAAAAACAAATGTTGGTGCTGAAGGTGTTAAAAAAATATTTTTGCCAAATTTTGGGGTCTGCTTTTATTAATAGTTGGTGTGTAACACAGGATTGCCAACATGATGGATTTTTCATATTAAAAAACTTTTGTTTAAACACAAAAGTATTTTCCCAAACATTTTTTTTCAAATTCTTGATGTATTTCCAATTCTTCAGTCCAAGAAGAAGGCTTACCAAATGGTAACGAAGACAAGTAAGTTTCGATCATTTATTTCTATGGAATGCTTTGTTGAATCATCTGTACTTTTTCACTTTTAAAATCCACGACTGTTTTTAAACCCCAATAATTTGTTGGTCTTTGTCCAAGAGGTGTGATCTTTTTATTAATATAAAAATGTTTTCCATTAAAAAAAAAAAAAACGAAACCATATAAACCTTTGATCTTGTAATATTGTTTTATTTTTCTGTTTTAGATCTCTGTAAGATATTGTTGCCATTATTGTTTGTGTTTCTTGTGTAATTATTGTTTTACTATGCACGTTGCTTCTACTTTGGGATAAAGTGTGGAATTTTGTAAATTGTGAACTGCAGTGTGTCGTTGATCAATGTTGGTATTTGTTTAATATACATGAAACCTGTTTGCATTTCAAACAATTTCTGTGTGATCTAACCTTATCAGGCATATTAACCTTTTTGGCAATCAATCAAGTCAGGGTCTGCTTTTTTTTGCTTTGCTTCATCTTGTTTAAAGTCTGGTTAATGTTTGAACAAGTCAAGAAATTTGATCCAGTTTTAGATGTTTTAAAATAGTTTCAATTACTGGCTGGTTTTTCTTGGGATTCCTCAAGTACTTTCTCAGACTCATTACTTCTGTATACATTTTTTTATATATTTATGTATAATATGAAAGTAACTCTGAAAAATTTACTTGGCAGTCATTACTACTGGATTAA
Organism: Acanthosepion lycidas; assembly: GCA_963932145.1. Lineage (NCBI taxonomy): Eukaryota > Metazoa > Mollusca > Cephalopoda > Sepiida > Sepiidae > Acanthosepion > Acanthosepion lycidas. The sequence continues at coordinate 1,245,124 of OZ010613.1, forward strand.
CAAGAAAAAACTATGATTAATTTTTTTAATATTATGTTTAAGCCATCATCATCATCATTTAGAATTGGTCTGGTTTTGGGATCATTTGTTAAAATAATTATGTTGTCTTAAAATTTTGTGAATTCTTTCAATAGACTTTACAACCCCATGAGCTGTTGATATTAAGTTTATTTTGTACCAAATATTCCAGAATTAGTCAATTTGGATACACTGACTTACCAACAAATAGCAGCAGAACCTTTCTGATTCTGAAGAATTTTTATTTGGGTTTAGCTAAATATTGGGATCATTGAATGAAATTATTCTAGAAACTCATTTAATTCATAACATGAATTTTTGTCTTCAATTAATTCTTGACTGCTTTATTCCAACCATTTGTTTTGCTAGATTTGTAAAAAGAAAGCAAAATGGATCCCAAGTAAAAAAAATTAGTATTTAAAATAGCAATACTGGAATCAAACCAAATTTACTTTATCTCCCTTGGATCTTATCTCTAAGTTATGAGATTGAATATAGTGTTTGTGGGTACTACAACTGCTTTTTTTTTCCTTGTAAAAAAAAAAATTCAAGTAGAGTAAATAAAAAAAAACAATAAAATTTTATTTGCCTATAAATCATTTGTGTGATTTGATAAGATCTCCAGCAATTTTAATATTAATGTGTAAATTTGTTTGACAATTTACTTTATTAATACATACATCTGGATATTTGTATATGAAATCTTTCTTGCAGATTAAATATTAATTTTTTTTAATGCGTTGTTATATCTAAATAATACAGGCTATGTCTCCAAACAAAACATCAACTACTGTATATCTTCATGTGTAAGGCTACTTCATGTATAGTGTGACCCCCTCCTGAATTTTTTTGTGGAGAACCTATAGCTCATGTATAATGTGAGCATCAGTTTCTGAGTAATACTTGCTGGCCTACCATAGTCAAATATTGTAATACTGGGCATCATCCTAGACATACAAGGTGTAATGGATAAATTGTATAAATTATGCAAATATGAAAATAACACTGATATCTCATTTTAACAGATATTTTTGTGTCATTTTGGTAAATATATCTTGAAATACTAAAGAGTAAATTTAGTCAATAAAATCACCATTGACTTCAACCCCAGCCTCCAGATGACTTTGCAATCTTCTGCAACTTCTGTATAATATGAGTACATGGTTTGGCAATTTAGGAGGGGAAAATATTCTTTTAATTGATACTTCTCTCTATTTTGCTTTTGGATTGTTGTACACTTGCCGGTTCCCGCTCACATCAGGATTGTCATCCTCTCTCCCTATTCCTTCCACTCTCCTGGTGACAGTGGTGGAGATGGCTGTAATGTGTTTGACAAGGTCATTTGCATTAATTTGATTTTAGTGAACAACTCTGTACAACAGAGAACCCACACACTTGACATGGGTCAAAGCAGACTGAGACAGGCGGGCGGGATCTGTCAAACCTGGTTGTGTCGGTCTCTCGGATGCTTGGTTGATCAAAATCCATGTTGGTTACACCAACCTGTTATAATGTAGATTTTAACCTATTCTACCGTTGGAATCTTCAGGAATTGGTTGTGTTCAGTTTAGTCCTTCCTTTTTGACCTTACCACAATCGGTGACCCTAGAGGAGTAAGCTTTTGGATAGATATATCTTATCCTATTTCTTAAAAATAAAATTATGAAGTAATCAAATTGTCTTATGAAATTAAGGATTTTTCACTAATAATTTTTTAACTAGTTTCTACATGTCATTAGTGTTCTTTGACACCCAGCATTACCGATTAAGTGTGCATCCTTGGTTAGTCCAAAGAGACAATAGATCTCTGGCTGGGGAGTTTTGTTTCAGCTTATCTTTTATTGCTTCAGTGAATTGACACTGGAGCATCCTTATCAGAATGCAGGCCTGGGCTGGAATTTAAGAGACTGACAGTCACCCATACAACATGTCTCCCCTCTCCATACCACTGATATCATCCAAGAGAACGGCAGAGACTGATACTTATTGGCACTGGTGTCATTGCAGGAATTTCAATGAGGCTGGATGCAACATAAAACTGCCATTTGGAAATTTTCAGTTATTGGAGATGGCCACAAAAGAGATTTGCAATAAGAGTGTTTTCCTTCTTATGGACTGCTTTCCTGAGCTAAGGAGTTCAACCTACTCAATCAAATATCCTCCAATCATTAAGCAACATGAAATCAGAAGGATGATGTAGCTGCAGCACTACAGATTTCAGATCTGTCTGACCTTTTAACTTCTGTGGCTTATTAAAGCATCATCCATGTAAGATGAGTTCCCAGGATATAGAATTCAAGTCTTGTTTGTAGCTACTTTTTTATTCTGATTTCACACTACTTGCTTTAAACTCTTATATTTTAATTTTTAGTCACTTTCAAGAATTACAAGTGTATCTCTAATGACCTAACAATGTTGTTCATCTTGAGGCTAAATATTTTACAATCTTATCTGAATGTAAATTATGCACATAAATACCAATATATTAGGTTGGTGCAAAAATAATGACGTAATAATGTCGTTTTTAGACGTTAAAAAAACGTCAAAAAACAACATTATTACATCATTATTTTTGCACCAACCTAATAAATTTCTCACCAAGCAACTAAAACTCTTCTACATAAATATGAAACTCATCCACTCTTTTATTCCTATTGTTATCATTTGAAATATATATAGTAATATTTGTTAAAGTGCTATATTTGATGACTAGCTGACATCCAGTATAAAATATATATATGAGGGCCTAGGGGATCTGGATAGAGGGAGTACTTTTGTCTGGCATGCTGCACCTTCAGATGGATGGGCATCACTGGTATTCAACTATCTCCTAAATCTCTAACATGATGGCTCCAAGTTGCCATGCCCTGGTAAACTGTTTCAGCTGGCAGGCTAAACTCACATGTCGGGTGGTGTGAACATGGAACCACTAGGCAAAGGACCTCCTCAATGCAGGTCACCGGCCAGGGTGGGAGGGTTCTTACAATGGCCACATGTTTGCAACCAAGGCAAACCAACTAGTTGGAGGACATTGGCTGTGGTCTAACCTGGAGAGGGATGGGCTCCACCAGATTAAAAGGCCCAAGACACACCACATGATGAGCACACCAAGAAACCGTTTGTGAAGACCCAGGCTCTATCACATGACCACAACAAATGGAGGAGTATGGTGGATAACTCAGTACATCGGCACCCCAACAACTCCCAGGGATAAGGTTGAAAGAACAACATTAGATTGAAAGCTTTTTACATGACCCAATCTTCATTCTGAAACAAGGATGCTTTTTATATAGCAATTCATTCTGTATGCCACTAAATACAGTACATTTTAAGTTTTTGCAGGTACAAGGTCATCCCTAGTTAAAGAGTACCATTCTGCTTATGTTTCATTAGTCAATAAGCAGTGGCATTTGGCTGATATTATTTTCAAAATATTGACTTCAAATTAATTCTAGTGATTAGCTTAAGATTAATTATTATTTTGTAGTTTTGGGGTTCATTTAATCTTGTCTGTAAGTTGATTTTATGCTAAAAATGTTTTTCCAACCAAATATGGAATCTTACCAATAACTATTCTGATGCACTACAGATTTTATCAAAGTCTGGTGAATTCTCGGCTGCTTATATATTACTGTCTGTTTTCAAAGAACCAGCCAATCATCTTTCTAGTTTTGTGTTTCATACACAATTTATGATAGCAGCCTGGGGTTATGAAAATAATTTTATTTCACATTGAATACAAACAGTTATGGAAGACTTTTTTCTTTTTTTTCTTTTTTTGTGAGCTTAATTTAATGAGTATCGATAATGTTCCATTCTTATTCCTATCTCTTGGGACTGAGTCATCTCTTCTGTTATTTGCCTCCAATTCCACTATTTCCATTTGATCTGACAATCTGTCTGTATAATTGTCGTCCTTCTACTGTATGAGATCATTCAATCTTTGACTTATAATTCTGACATTCTAGATTGATATGGCTGCATACCAGGTCTGTACAGAATGTATCAAAGCATTTAATATTAATGAAAAAATAAACTGTTTTGAACAATGATGCCTTAGTTCCATACAAATTTGGGATCTTACAGATTTATCTCCATGTATATTTTACTTCCCAGAACAGCATACAAAATCCTCTTTTGGGATCATCTGCTACTGCCTTGTGTTCTCCTTGACCTCATCTTAAGCATTTAAATAGCAATTTTTAATTTAGGAAAAATCCAGATGTAGAGAGCCAAATCTGGAATGTAAGGAGGTTGAAAGATAAGGATGATGTGATGTTCCCAAATGAAAGATGGGGATATGTTATGTTCCCAAGGGGTGGGGGGTGATATTGAAAGAAGTGGATGATATGATGTTCTCATTGGTGTGGGAACGGTGTGAAGATGGGGATGATGTGATGTTCCCAAGTGAGGATGAAAGATGGGGATGATGTGATGTTCCTGAGGCAGGGATCAAAGTTGGGGATGATGTGACGTTCCCAACAGGGGAGGGTGAAAGATGGGGATGATGTGATATTTTGCTAAAAAAAAAACAAAAAAAACTCTTGCATAAACCATAAAGAATCTACTCACTTTGTCATTGTAAATTTGATAATCACATAGTATACAAGCTCACTCAGTGGCATCTTGCTTCTGATTGAATAACCCTATTGGAGAGTATATATTCACATATACAATAAGGTCTCCTCTGCTTGATTGCTAAGTTACATCAAGACCACACAACTTTTCATGAGATATTAGCTCTGTGTGTGTGTGTGTGTATGTATATATATATATATATATATATATATATATAAGTGAGAGGTTATAGTTGTTCTAACAAGAGATTTGTGTATAATTTAAAGAGAAAAGAGAGGCTGCAAACGTTTTTGGTTATAATGTGGATTTTTTAAATACATATACTTTATTTTCCATATTTTTGCTACACGAGTTTCCAGTCTTGACCTTCATCAGGCAAAGAATGGTTATTTCCACATATTACTTAAAGGAATTCATTTTCCTTATATTTTCCAATGTTAAATAGTTTGTCTTTTTTGTGTAGTAGTAATCCATATTTTCTTGGACTTGTGTAGAAAATATTCTTCTGCTTAAGGGGTAATAAAAAAAATTATGATTGGTCAGAGAAAGGGCAAAGGAAGGTCTTTGTTCAAAGGTTTAAAATTATACAGAAGTAAAAAAATAAGAACAAAGATCTCCTTCCTTTGCCCTTTCTCTGAGAAATTTTAGTGTTCTCTAATTCGAAATTTGCAAACTTCATGTTATTTTATAAGTGGGTGGGTCTGAGAATTTTTCAGCTCTTTCTCATGTATCAGAAAAAGACCTAGAATATATGGGGCTCAGTACTGTCCTTGGATTCAGGCATCTGTAGGGATTGTTGGATAAGGGGGATTATTGTATACTCCCCAAAATTCTTTTAACTGAGTAAGAATAGATTACACAAAAGCATTTGACTAGGTGTAGGACAAGGATCTATTTGAACTGCTAGGAAAACTCAGCCTATTTGGAAAAGATGTTAGCATAATCCAGAACTTAAATTGGGAGCAAACTGCCTGCATACAGACAGAAAATAGAATAGCTATACAAAAATAGAGCATGAAACAAGGATGCATCTTTACCCCAGATTTATTCAACCTTACTGCAACAGTATCCTAAAGGAACTGGAGACCTTACCAGGATTTATTATTGTTGGGTGTAATCTTAACCATATAAGATAAGCAGATGACTTTGTGTTGATGGGTGACTCAGAAAGGAAATTACAGGACCTCCTAGACAGGGTGATAGATGAAAGCGAAAAAAGAGGAATAACCATCAACTGCAATAAGACAGAAAGTATGGTAATCATCAAAAGAAAAAGCCCAAGATACGAGTTATGAATTGCAGATATAAGCAGGAAGCAGGTATAGAATTTCAAATATATGGGAAGTGTTTTTAACAGAGGATGGAAAATGCAACACCAAGATCCAAACAAGAATTGGATGAATGAAAGAGGCATTCTAAAAGCTAAGCAAGTGGATTGCTATGTGGTATCTATTGTCTTTTATATGGCAGTGAATGTTGGACAATTTCCCTAAGGATAAGGAAAAAACTAGAAGCAGCAGGAATGTGGCTCTGTAGAAAGATACTGAGAATTCTATTAAAACAGTGAGTAACAAGAAGTCTTAAAGAAAATGGCAACATAAAATACACTCAGAATCAGGAAAATATAACTGAAATTACTTGAACATATAATGGGGAAGGAGGGCTTGGAAAACAGCTGGTGGTTGGGGATTAGCAAAGGGAGAAAACTGCAAAGAACCACACAAGATAGAAAGTTGTGGAGAGCCATGTACTGAAGAGATGTGGCATATAGAAGAAGAATGCAAAAGTTAATATCTATTGTATTAATTTTTGACATAGGTTTCATTCAATTTTTTATTTCTTGGTTTTTGGGCAAATACACATTACTTTTTATTTGGATTATAAATGTTGCTTTATGGAAGTTGCATTTGTTATAATAAATGAAAGCAAATACAAACTGGTTTATCTAATTAAAAGGAATCATATTTCTTTCTTCTTATGGCTTTTCTTTCTTAAAGATTGTTTCTTGCCATATCTCAAAGTACATCAATCAGAATATTGGTTGATAGTGAATGCTGCATGGGACAGCCCTTCATTTGCTCCCCTCCCTCTGCCTCCCCTAAAATACAACATATTACACCATGATTCCTTTGTGTGTGTGTATATATATATATATATATATATATATGTCATTATTATTAGCTATTAATATGCACAAAAGACAAAAAATAGGCCAACATATACCCTCAAACAAACCTGTCAAAGAAAATAACTGAAATTTATATGTTAACAACCAAGATGTGTCTCCCATAAACAGTGGTGATGCTGCATTAAAACAATGAACAATATCTGTTCACAAGTTTCCCATTGTCAACAATAATAAACCAGTCCTGAATATATCACTGGATAATGTTTATTGTTCGGCCTAGATAACAATGACTTTAATTACATATGCTGTAGTTTAAGTTACGCAAAACTGAAAAGGTCCTTCAACTGTGAGTAATGTCTCAACATTAAAACTACTTTTATTTCAATACAGTTTATACCGCAAACCTAAAAGTGCTGCCCGGAGTGGACTGCACCCTCCCCCCACTATACTACTGTTTGAAAATTGGTATTTTAGTTGGAATTTCCAAGAAGTGTCTTCAGAAAAACTAACCAACAAGTCTCTGATTATTGCCTACAAGACGATCTAGAATTTTTCAGTTTAATAGTATTAATGTATTGATCAGATATCTTGTCATTTATAAGCATCAATGAACTGCCTACACATATTTTTTTCATTAAATTTACACAAGCTCAAACTTAGCCATAAATGCTTTGTTACTTTAAAATATGAAGACTTATGGATGATAATCTTGTATGTACATTGCTAACTTACAAATATCTTATGTATTTATGTCTCTCTGCTGTAGAAATAGTGGAAGCGGTTTTGATTGTCTCATTTGATATGTTTACAGTTTTCTTACTCAACACTTGCCTACATTTTCTTTCTTTCTTTTAGGTTAGTTATTTATAAGATCTCTTTGTGCATGAATAAAATTATCTAATCTTACAGAAAATGTTCGTTTCCTTTGTTTTCTTAAGAAAATAAAGCTCCATTTCTGATCAGATGAAACCAAATGCAGGATTGGTTGGAAGAAAAATAAGTCCATTCAGGTTTGTGTTCTCATTTTAGAATTTACAGAATATTTCTTTAAAGTTTTCTTCGAGTCAATGATCAGGCTTCATGATTTCTGATGTGTTGTCATCATCAGTACTTACTTTTTCTATCCATTTTGTTTTTGCTTCTGCTCTTTTGGCCAAATTCTTTGAACTTATTCCTCTGTGAATTATTCCATGAGGTGCTGTAAAATATTTAATCTTTTTTCTCTAATGTTACTGTCATTTTTGGCTTTAATTTTTATATAATACAGGTATCTGACCGGTTTTCCAATACCCTTGGTTTCAAAACTCTGCCATTTTGTCTGACCAACAGAGGTCACTTAATAACAATAATTCACCTCTTACTCCCTAATTATGCACATCTCATATCATTTTATCTTTAGGATTGTTAGAAACTTAAACAAACATTTCTCATATTAAATTAATAACAGGCTTGCTGCAATTTACCAAGTTTAATGCATTTCTTGAAAGTGGGCAGCATTCTTTCATCTTGGGGTTGCTTAACAGATGTAGTTTGGTGGTAAGTATACTGTATACACTAAATTCTTGCACAGCAGTTCAGCTCCAGAGTTGTTGAACAGTTGTCCAGAATAAAAGGAATTCTGCAGTCTCCCACTTGGCCTACAAATTTGCAGTATGCTCCTAATGTTGTCCAGTTTCAAAGAAGTGTCACATTAGTTACTGGAAAATCGGTAATTTACCTGTATTTCAATCAGTATTTCTTTGACTATCAACAGGTGTAATAATTGTTCTGATGCAGCTGGATGCCCTTATTGATGCTGTTTGTGAAATAGCACTATAAGCCCTCAAGTATTGTTTTAGATCAATTATAAAGCAAGGACATTCAGATGTTTGAATTAAAAACCAGAGTTTCTAATATAAGTTTCTTTTGTTTTTAAATTTCATCTGAAAATAGTTACAGAAATACATTAAATATTTATTTTTTGCCAACATTGTAAAAATGATGGGAATAATCGACAAAAATAAAATTAACAATTACAGGAGCTCCCCTACTTGTGAATAGGACAAGTTCCTTGGTTTAGTTTAGCAGTCAAAATGTTTGGAAGTTGATAATAATAATGTAGTGAAAAGACAAACACAGGTATAATTTATCTGAAACTTTATTAGACTTAAAATGGAATGTGTCCGAGCTGGACTTATTTAAATTCAGAATATGTATGAGGGGAGATAATCCATATGACAAATAATAATAAAGATATTTGTAATATTACTGTGACTGACTTCATTTGTTTACACTGCCTTGCTTGCTGCTATTGATGCTGATCCAGGAAAACAAAAAATATATTTGCTTATATGGAAATTATTTCACCTCTTTCCATTGATATAAAGAAATGTCAGTGCATATATTTGTGCATTTCTTTGCTGGTGTCTTCTCTAACCAATACAACTTGATGATTTGTTTCTCAAGCCTTAGCACTCCTTTACTCCTTTTGATGCTTTGCCACTCAATTTGACCTGATAAATATTTATGAGTGTTCCTAATCTTAAATTTTGAAAAACACAATGCTTTTACTCATGTATATAAATACATGTTACAAAATAAATCCTTGCATTTGCCTTGATAAAGTCCTTCAGAGAACAAAACATGTTGACTAAGCTAAGTTTTCCTTTTGTCTTTATATATAGTCCTTGAAATGCTGACACATGGAGATGACCTAATCATAACACAGGCTGACAAAGGGGGGTGCCACAGTGATCTGGGGAATCAAAGAATACATTAAAGAGGCCAACAATCAGTTAGCTGACAAAGAAACCTATAAAAGTTTACCTACAGATCCTCTTCCCAAATATCAAAAAGTATTAACTAGCTCACTAAACATAATGCTTTGCAACAATCTAATCGACAAGGAAACATGCACAACACTTACACCCACAAACATCACACCTGCTTGCTTCTATCTCCCTCCTAAAATGCACAAAAGCAACAACCCAGGAAGGCTGATCATTTCATCATTCAACTGCCACATGACCAAAATTTCCAAATATGTAGGCCATTACATACAACCCCTAGCTAAGGAAGTAAAATCCTACATCAGACACACAACAGATCTACTAAACAAAATTAATCACATACAAACAGTGCCAGAAAATGCCATTTTAGTGACTATGGACGCAAGATCACTCTATTCAAACATTAAACACATCAAAGGGCTAACCGCCATTCAGGAAGCACTTACTAAAAGAAGAAAGCAAGACCCCCCCCCCACAGAAGTTATCATAAAGCTCATGGAGCATATTCTTACATTGAATACTTTCAACTTCAATGGAGCACACTACCTGCAAGTAAGAGGCTGTGCCATGGGCACCATTGCAGCTCCATCCTATACTACTTTAATTATGGGAAAATTTGAGGAGACTCATATCTATCCCCTCATCAGTAGCGACTGCATATTCTATGCACAATATATCGATGATATATTCTTTATATATCCGGGCAGTGACAACAAACTTATCCAATTCCTCATGACCCTAAACACAGTGCACGACTATGAAAAATCTACAAGATCAGTAACATTTACATAGATAAAAACAGGAAAGTATAAATGACACTACACACTAAAATCACCGACATGCACAACTATCTACACTTTGTCTTCCCACCCTAAACACCTCAGAGAACCTTCCCTATTCATAAGCACTTAGACTCAGAAGGATATGTTCTAACAATGAAGAACTAAATAAACACATTCAAAATCTGGAGCATCAATTCACAACACGTGGCTATAAACAACACCTAATCAGAGAACAAATAAATAAAGCAATTTCCACACCTAGAGAAGACACCGTAATGTACAAGATTAAAAATAAAGCCAGCCACATCCCTCTAGTAACTACTTTCAACCCCACTGTGCCTCCACTATCCCAAATAATCAAAAGTCGCTGGAAAATACTACATCTCAAACCAGAACTAAAAAAATTGTTTGAGGAATCCAGCCTTCTAGCATATCGTACACCTAAGAACCTAAAAGAAATCATAGGTAGTAACCACATTTCAGGGGACAAGGTAATCTGTAATAAAACAAAAACGACCAGATTTTCCCAACCATGTAACAACAAAAGGAGCTTATGCTGCAACCACATTAGACACACAAATTCATTCACTAGCTCAGTCACTAAATCTACTTTCAAAATCTACTACGATTCTAACTGTAGAAGTCATAACATAACTTACCTCCTAGAATGCACACTGTCAGAAACAATATGTAGGAAAATTTGAATGGCCCTTTCATTACAGAATTAATAATTATCGAAATCAAATTAAGTCGACTCCCCATGAAAGATTATTACCTGTAGACCAACATTTCCACTTAGAAAAACCAAATTCACTATAATTGAGAGAATAGAATAGTTCAGAGCAGATAACATTAGAAAGATTTTAGAGTTCCATGAAAATAAGTGAATACGTTTAAAAACACACTATCCAGACGGACTTAATCACAAATTTAACAATATAGATAGTATTAATATATAAACCTACAAATCAGGATCTACCCACATTTGCTTACGAAAGTGTTGAGGCCTTACATTTATACATCCCCCCACACAAACATACACACTTACACACATCATACTCACTCACTCCCTAATGAGCCAAATGATAACACACACCCATAGTAATATACATGCTTACACACATTATACTCACTCACTCACTCCCTAAGAACACAAACACACTTAACAGACACATCCCCTTTCCAGGAACCAATTGTCAAAATGACCAAGGGAATTCAGAGCAGCATGAATCCATTCAGCTCTTATCTTAAATAACAACTCAAAAGAGACTGATTGACCAACACAAGGACTAACCAAAATTCATGTTAAAAAAATCAAAAAACAAATGAAAACTACAGACAAAAGTTCATTTTCTCCATCAACACATTCATTTCTGTAGTTCACTGCTACCAGCAAGGAGAAATTTCTTTTCTCCTGATGATGCCCATGTTGGCCAAAACTAGTGGAGGAATCTAAATGAAATAATAAAAACAAGAATATTAATATACAACCCAGTGCGTCTGAAGATCTTAATATTTTAATATTTTTTATTGTTCAAAATATATCAAACTCTCCTGTCATTTTCGACATATAAGGGTCAAGCAGCTCAGTTCCTAGAACCAACAGCCAAACTACCCACACATATCTTTTGATTATAGTGGTGAAGGCTTATGCAGTACCAACCACACTTTGGAAATCAAGAAAATACCAAGATTTTCTTTCAAGTAGTTTTTATTTTCCCCAAGTACTTTCAATCTCATCTGAGACCATTTTCAGGGGTTTAAATTGTCTGTGAGTATGTATATGTGTTTCTGTAAATTCACATCATTTCAACTCATCGATATGATATGTCTAAATTATTTAACCAAACTTGTTTGAATGGAAATATGCTGCCTAAATACACACACACACACACACATATAATTATTATTATTATTGTTTTTATTATAAGAAATTATAATAAAAACATGTTGAAATCACTACAAAAAAGCTTTCATGTTTCAATAATTTGCTTTTGAAATTTTCTTAAAAATAATTTAATAACCAGTTACTTACCATTGCCTGAAGAAGTACAATCATAGTATTGAAACATGAAAGCTTTTGTGTAGCAATTTCAACATGTTTTTATTATAATTTCTTATAATAAAAATAATAATATATTGCTCTACTTTGTATTGAACACTTTTTAAAGTAAATGCTATGAACAGTGGAATTTTACTCCATCTGTTCTTTCTCTCATTTGGAGATATATACATATATACATACACTCGCACAACTTTTAATACCAGTTTCATAGAAAAATATAAGTACATCCACAGCATTAGTAGTGTTATAAAAGATACACTATAAACTTAGATGTCTAATATTTTGTGTCTTCGTGGCTTGGCTCAGGGTTAAATTATTTTAAAAAAATATGTATAAACCATAGCTAACAATCAAGGGATGCTATAGAGTGATAATGAAAATTGCATCATGGTTGTAGGTCAGTACTGAGCAGCTATCTTAATGTCATTTTTTGGATAGCAGTGCAATGTTCAAAATTTGAATTTACAGACAAGTTTCTTTATATCTTTGGTAACTTGAATGTTTGAAAGTAGGGGAGTGCCTGTAAAGTTTTGCCTCTTTGAATTCTAGCATGGAATTCTTTTTTTTTTTTTTTTTTTTTTTTTTTTTTTTCAAAAATCAGGTGTTCTTTCAACATTTGCTCAGATTCTGTGGAAAATACAATTTTTTTTTATTTAATTGCTTCTTCATAAAGATTTGAATCTGACATGAAACAGGTTTTTTGCTAATCTTCACTTTTGGTGCAGGATTTTAAATTTTCTTATTATTGGGAAATTGTGTCCAATTGAGATGTCTGACTTTGTTTAATAGTGTTTCTTTTTTTTTTTCTTTTTTTTTTTTTTTTTTTAAAAAAAGAAAAAAAAAGACTGACTGCCAAGAGTGAAAATAAAATACTAATTGTTTTAAATTTTATTTTAGAACAGAGAAGGAAATTCTGAAAATTCAATAAAAAAAATTCAACTTCTGCAATGATTTTAATATTTTTTTTATGTATGAGATCATTAAATTTTCAATAGAATTCCATATTTTTTCACGATATTTTGTTGGAAAATGTCATCCAAACATTAGGCTTATCACGTTGAAACTCTGGTTCCCCGTATGATCACTGAAGTTAAGCAATGTCAAGTCTGGTCATTACCTAGATGGGTGACCACTTAAGAATATCAGGTTCTGTAAACTTGTAATGTGCAGGTGGTGTAATGGATAATATCTTGGAACTGTTAATCAAAGATCCGAGTTTCAATTTCAAATGGGTTCATTATATTCGCTTACACACAAATATTCTTGTATTAATCCAGCTATGGATTAATTAGTAAGATTTGTATCACTGAAACCATTATTATCTCAGTAAAAAAAATTCTTAGAATCTAAAAATATTTTCTGGCTTTAAATAACCTGCAAATGGTTGATAAGTCATAGGGAACGAATCATGCAATCAATGAAATACTGATTAACTATATAGACATGTCTTTTAGATTTATTTACATTCTCTGGAATATAAATGTATAGAAACTACTGTGTCCACAAAGTAAGGGATAAGTTTATATATTGATAGTAATATAGAATTGATCCCCCACTTTACAGCCACATAATTATTTGTTTATCAAATTCTGATTAGGTATGAATCCACCTCTTCTTTCCCCAGCCATGGATTAATTAGTCAGACTTGTATCAATAAATCATTATTATCTCCCTCCCCCACCAAAAAATTCTTAGAATTTAAAAATATTTTCTGGCTTTAAATAACCTGCAAATGTTTGATAAGTCATAGAAAACGAATCAATCAAAAACATATTAGATTGGATTTTTGTTTCCTCGGTTTCATCTGTTGATTTTAAATTTCAACAAAGATAAATATTTTGAATCTCCAAAAAAAGTCAAAATGACCAAAAAAAAAATTGGACCATTTGCTATAATCAGAATCTAATCCTTTCTTCATATCCTAAGAGAAAAAGAGGGGTGTGTTTGGTCATTTCTTTAAGTTTTTTTAACTTATTAACTGTGGAGAGAGATTTCCTGCTATTTTCCTCTACATTTGCTCAATTTATATGAAGTCATTGTTTTTTCTATTTTTGTTAAATATTTTTGAAAAGGTTATCCAAAATGTAATTGCTCTGACAAGAATTCAGCAGGAAACTGAAAAAACAACTAGCTTAAATTGAGCTACTTGGGTTGAACCCATTTGAACTAACAGAGGAGACGGGTTAATTCATCAAAGCATTAGTTTTTATAACCAGGAGGATGTAAATTCAGTCCCTATGCAAGGTAACAAATACTGTTCATAGAATAGAACTTAGTAAAAATATTAGCTCTCTTAAATTTTGTGTAATTTCATAGCATATTAAGATTTGCAGGTGGTGTAACGGATAGTGGTTTGTGATATGAAATCAGAGAGCTGTGTTCAAATTCCAGTCAGGTTTTGTTACATTCACTTTTGTGAAAATACTCTTAGAGAAAGTATGAATCCATCTCTTCTCCCTCTGCTATGGGTTAAATAGTAGAGAAAACTGGACTTTTGATAGGCACAAAAGCAAGAAATATCAATTAGGAAAAATAAAATTGGTGCTAAATTATTTATCTGCTTGCCAAAATCTTTTGAGAACAAATGCAGAAATATTTAATTGGTGGCCTCACTGATTTGCTCCTTAATTTCAGCCACATCTAAGTTATTGTTATAGACAAGCGTATGGTTGCAAGAAAGAAATACAACAGCAGAAATAGATTTACGTGATTTATTTCAACAGGAACGTGAGGGTTCGGGACAGCTACCTTGTGGTATAGTTCATAAGCCGACTTTGGATCTAGGTCGATCTCTCATAGTAGTTCACACATGTTGACGGTGGTTGATGCTCCCCTGCTGACAGCTGCTGACCACTCGGCCTGATCGTGACAGGTCTGTTCCCTGGCCACCTGTGACTGCCCTTTCGTCATCTTCACCGACCACAGATCACTGACATATCTGGACCAACGAGAGTTCAATAATGCCAAAATACGACGATGGCAAGAAGAAATTTCATATTATAAATTCGTCTTGGAATATGTCGAAGGCGAATCAAATGTATGGGCTGACATGCTCAGCAGAGGTTGCGGACATAAGAAAACGAAAGCCCCAAACGACCCTACACTGGCAGGCAGGACATTCGAGGTAAGCGGCTCAGACCTCCGCGTATACATCCCATCTTGGTGCCTTGGCGAGTTTAACGGTTTACAGCTCATTCTCAAAACTCACACACCACAAAATGCCTGCACCCACAAGCGCGTCACCAACGCATTCTTCGCCTATCACTCCACCACCACCATCCTCACTGAGAGAATCTGCAACCACCTCGGCATCGCAGATGAACAACAGAAGGACTACGCCCTGGCAAAGATCATCAGCGCCCTCCAGTCATCCCACTCCTGACACCAGTGTTATAGACAAGCGTATGGTTGCAAGAAAGAAATACAACATTATGCTTAGTAAATCACTAGTGAACAATATTTTTGATTTTGTTCCAATATATTCAATGAAGTTTCAGATGACTCAGACCTACATGTTGGGGGCCCTGAAGCTTAAACAGATATAGGTGCCCCCTTCGCATCCAGAAACAATAAATTCGAGGATCCAACTGCCAAAATATAGAATATGAATAGATTCTAGCAAGCTCAAAAAACCCAAACAACTCTGCATGCCTCCAAGAAAATTTTTAAATTTGACCAATTAGATGAGAGTGGATGTTAGAGAGCATATTCTAAGGCCAATGTCAGCTACTTCAACCCATTGGCTTATGATTCTATCATTAAGAAAATGGCCTTATTTTAATAATAAACACTTTAAAAAAAATTAAAAAAAACACTGATTTTGTGGAAAAATTGACTCATTAAAAATGTTGCTTCAGGGGTCCTCTTGGATTAGGGGCCTTGAAGCTTAAGCTTCATTAGTTTCATAGTAGATCTGTCACTTAGCAGACTTCATATTTATTTCTTTCAGAATATTTTTATCATTCTGGGTTTATCTGCTCTGTGCTTTTTGTAATATTTCAAGGTATTGAATTATTTAAATTCTTTTTATTAAGAGAATTTTCTAAAAACTGTGATCAATGCTGTACAAAATACAGGAAATTAAAAGTTTTCTGGAATAATTGACCAGGGTTAAATGTAATTGGTAGAGATGCCCAACAAACAAAAGTGACAAAGTTTCCAATAAGCAATAACAAAAGAAAGAAAAAAACAGGGCAAAAATAATACTATGCAGACTCTCTCTCTCTCTCTCTCTCTCTCTATATATATATATATATATATATATATATATATATATATATATTATGCAACAATATATAGAGGAAGACAATATATAGGCAACACAAAAGTAACAAGTCAAAAAATAAGGGATACAGAAGTGATTGCAATATTCTGACTTCAAGACCAGAAAGAACAAAACTATGGTGGAGGAGACCGAGAAGTGGTCTATCTTATTCACTAGGAAGAAATCCCAGCATGCATCTATATGATTTCTCAACAAATTTGGGGTGGGGGATGTTGTTGCAGTCATTCCCACTTGGATTGGAACGAACTTTTAACAGTTTTTACCAATTAATTCATTCATTAATTCACTCTTTCTAAATCAATCAGTCAACCCCACTTTTCTCTATGTAAAATAACCACACCGACAATTGTAGTAGTAATTCTGAATTACTTTATTCTCGTACCAATGAGCTACAAATACAAAAATACCCTTGGCTTCTGACTACTCACCTATTGAAATAACACTGGAGGAGGTAATATGTCCTCCAGTGTCTGCTTGTGGAAGTCCCCCATTATCTAATGAGACCTACTTTCTACTCTACATACACAAACATATGAAATTCTTACTATTGGACAGGATGTCAATATGTGCGCCAATGAAAATTTCGGCTCCTTTTCCTTTTTTCAGGCCATAATAATAACATTTATCTCTTAGCACTCAGCAAAATTCGAGGTAAGAAATCCCCAGACACTTCTTTTATTTTTGACTAAATTACCTCGAAACTCATTATACACATCTATAAATAAACATGAGAAAAACTGTATACACTTTACTTATTCTTTATCTTATCCTTCTATCAGATTTTGATCCATACTCAATCTACATTTGACCCTAAACTCACAATTTTACTCAGTATTACTGCCTCTTGCGTTTCCAATATCACATAACAACCAGATAATAAGACTCATTTTGTTGTTTCCATGCCTTACTATTTCTCATTTTTACGAGTATTTTTGCATATATAAATGTTAGGGGGTTTATAATTAATTGCTCAGTTATAACTCCCCTAAAATACTATTTACTTTGGCAAATTTATTGGCTACCCAAAGATTTTTTTTCCTGAGACTTGTTATATATTAAAAGAATTTACCAATTCAAACCAACAAAGATGAGGATAATAGAAAAATCTTATGATTTAAATTGTTTGAAGAATATCTTTTACAAATAAGTTGCCGACATTTAACTCTTTTCTCTCTATCTCGCAGCATTCCTCAGTGGCACCCTGTATACAATATGTGGCATTTATCAAATGTGTAATTATTATTATTATTATTGTTATTATTATTATTATTTTTAGTTAGTTTTATTATTTGCACCTGCAACAATTCTGAATTTTCAAAATCTGTTGATTAGATTCAATTTAGATGATGCTGTTTCATCACATTGCACTGAAATATCTTTTTTAGACAATTTTCTTTTTCAAACTTTTGAATTGGTTTATTTCATTATGAATCTTAAAATTCATCTCCAATCACATTTATATAATTATTTACATAGTCTGACACAAGGTTGCAGTAGCAGGGCACCTGGTGGGAATCAGAATCACTGCACGAGCAAATTAATCTGTAGGACAAGTTTACTATTTAACCATCTTTGGTCACATTGTATAGATGTTTAGAAACCATTTTGTCTTCCTAGAGGAGAAGGCTATCAACTGGGAAGCTTGTGCCTGTCATAAAACAATATTTTCAGAATCTTGGTTTACAACTGAACTAAAATAATTCTCACTTGATTGAAAGAATTTTGATTTTCATTTCCCTTGTATATTCAATCTAATTTACAGTAAGCAGAGAACATAAAATATAAATGACTTTTCTTTTTCTTTTTTTATTGTAATTTCACCCAATACAAGGCCCAAGGGCCACTCAAGGTAGAGTGAGATTGTTGTAATAGAGAAGGTGGAAGTAAGACATGCATATTATGATGTGTTCCACTTCTTCTCATGAACTGCTGCTTTGTGGAACTGACTCCCAAGAGGATACTTCCTTGATCACTACAATCTTAACTTGTTCAAGTCTAGGGTTAACTGTTATCTTCCATGCATATTTGCATAAACTGTGCCTCTTATTCTGTAACCCTCTACCTTGTGTTTTCCTCGGGCTTTGTACAGGGTAAACATCATTGTGAAAAAATGTTTAGGATAGATATCGGTTGAGATCGTAATTGTCATGGAAGCATCCTCTCAGGAGTCTGTTCCACAAAATAACAGTTCTGGGAAAGTAGCTGTCTGAGTGGAATTTGCTCCTTCTCAAAGGAACACAAAGGGAATGGGAATGGTTTGCCACTGTGAACATGGCAAGGTGGGTCCTAGCTGTGAGGGTCTGAGCTAATGATTTTTTTCAAGTTTTGAACCAAAAATTGAAGCAAAAAAAATGTTCTTACTTTGTTTATTAAAGCAAAATTAATTTTAGATTCTAATGTTTTTCTCCTTCAGCCTTCATTTTTCATTTGGGTTGCATTCACCAGTTTAAATTTTTAAACAGTTTAAGGTGCTGAAGTTTTACTTATTTTTCTGTGTGTGCTCCATTTATTAAAAACCCACCACTATTGGTAAGAAGTAAGAATTTAATTGAATTTTAACATCCTGTTATCATCCTAAACTAATTAGACTTAAGCCTGAAGTTGAATGGAAACTACGTTTCTCATTGGCTAAAAAATAACTGCCATTCTGAATGAGTATTTCAAATAACTGTTATAGAATTGAATAAAAGGATCTCATTTTCATATGCACAAATATTACTATAATTTTTGCAATCATGCAGAAGCTATGCCAGAATGCTAATCAAAAATAATTATTGCTCTTAGCTGGGCCCATAGGAGAGAAAGTCTGATGTCATGAAGGCCCCAAACTTTCTATGACTCCAGAATAGACATCACTGTGGAAGCATCCTGGTGTGCAATATCTGTGTATAAAATGAATATTATTCCTGGGACAATGTTAATCTCAAGCCCTGATAACTATGCAGTACAAATTGATTTAATTTCTGATCTTAGATAAATGATGTCAGCCTCTTGATACTGATTGGCTTGATAACACGGAAATCTGCTTAAATGACAATAAACCATGGTATTCTTTACTAAAGGCCAAGTCATAATGCAACTCACACTCAAAACTAGAAACCTATTTCAAATCTTGTCATTCCACTAGAAACAAAGATTTTTAGTTTCTGTTTGAGTTTGTAGTAGTTCACTGCTGTAGTTGGTTTAAAAAATTCAAAGAAAAAAAGTAATGATTAAGAGAAGAATTAATTTGGCTCAAAAAAGTTAATCCTCTTTATTTTGCATCTGGGAGCAAGGTCTCTGATTGGAGGTTTTAAGGAGCAGCTTAATTGCTGTTGTTCCCATGTCCAACCTGACCAGCAGTGGTAGCACCAGTTAGGGCCCCAGCTATGGGCAAATAGTAAACTGCCAAACAAAAATCAAAATATTAGGAAAGTAAAGAAATTGATTTTTATAGTAAAATTAGCAACAATACATTTTTGTCGGGAAATTACCAGCAATACATTTTTATAGCAAAATGTCAAGCAATACATTTTATAATAGAATTATGAACAATACATTTTATAATAAAATGACCAATAATATGTTAGTAAAAAGACAACCAATATAGCTCTAAAAAAAAGTATAAAAATACATTTTTCCAGTGAAAGCAGAAGAAATGACTCTTATTCTCTTCAAACTTTACTTTTGTGACCTAGTCAGAGGGGGAAAATAGAGCCATGAAATTCACAATTCCATGAATTTGGAGGGAACCAACTAACCACTCAAACAATTGCTACTTCTGCATGGTGGACCCTTCCAAATGTCAAGCTGGCAATATGATGGGAGACTCTGGGCAGATTAGTGAAAATAATTTATAGTACAAGTGTAAATCACAAAATAAATACTCTCACTTCTAAATTTTTTGTGGTCTCTCTTGTGTAATCCTAGAATAAATAAATGCTACTTTTCATGCTGTTTTGTTCTTACTTTGCACAAACAAAAATTATCACGTTCACCAGTTTCCCCAATGGGATTAGAGAAATTTAAGAAAAAACATTATCCTTGTCATAAAAACGAAGTTTGAAGGAAATGGCCATTTTTCATACTTTCTAGACATAAACAAATAGGAAATAGCAGTTGCTACCCAAGGACAAAATCCTGTTACACAGGGATCAGTTCTAAATGCTCAGCATTATATGTAAACAAGAAAAGGTATTAATTTTAATATTTGGCATGACCATATTTGCCCCCCTCTTTTTTTCTTCAAACAATGGCTCTTAAATTAAATATAACCTTCCACATTGAATCATTATCCCCCTAAGACTCAAGCAGAAGTGTGTAGGGACCAGTACTGAGAAATGTGAGAAAAGAAGACATTTTAAATATGTAAAAAGAGATGAAACATGCAATAAGCACTTTATTCAAATGAAATATGAACTAAATTTTATTTCACTCTTTGATTGGATGCTCTCTCAATATGGATGTCTCTTCTGCATGCTACTGCTCATGACTAGGTGTGATCGTAGGATCACTGTACAGCTGAGCATCTGATCAGTTCTGCCCACATGTCTCAATTACATGTCAAAGTCTGAGTTTTTCTGGATGATCTTCCAGTTCACTCAGTGACATTGTCAGCCCATTTTTTTCTCTGCCTCATCTTTTGCCGATGTTAATACTTTTTAAGATAACAGTAGAACATTGTTGGTTTTTATGTGTTTATACTATTCCAACTTTCTCTTCTTGACTGTGGATATATATGAACTTTCAATGGATTTCTTGATTGTTGTCGCAAATTTACAGGTGTACAAAAAAATTGAAAAGGTCAATGCATGTAACTGTCTGATCTTTGATTTCAGGCAGATGTTCTTGTTTTTCCAAATGGTTCTTACTTTTATGACAGTTGCCACTTTTTGTGCTGCTCTAGAAATTATTTCTATTCTGGAGCTCTCTTCACGGATAATCGAGCCAAGATATTTGAATTATCTCATGACTTTAAGTTCCTGACCATAGATTTTTATCTTGTTTGAAAGCCTCTTATTATTTGTCTATATTTCTGAGATGAGGTATTGTAATTATTTACACTATTTACATTGTTTAAACTGTTTTCCTCATCTTTGTTGCCATATTCACGATGTTCCAGCCATTCAGGTAATTGGAATTTTGAAATGAATTCTTTATGTTGTCCACTGAGGTAGATTATTCTAGTTATACATGCCATACCTCTTCCAGATGTCTCAGTATCAGTTAACTCAACTCTCCAAGTTTTCTGTTCACCTCAACTGTAGCCAGGTATTGAACTCAAAACTCTTTGGGTTAAGTCACTGGATGTATTTTTTATGACACATGGTCCAGTGGATAAAAGTGTTAGTTGAATCCAGTAACTTGACCCAAAAAGCTGTGAGTTCAATACCTGGCTACAGGTGCTGATCAGTTCCTCTTTCTTGCCAGCTTGACCATCTATGCCATCAGCAAAGTAGAAGTAAAACAAGAAAAGAAAAAACAATTGGGTGATAAATGAAAAGAGTTAAGGAAGACTCTTTTTTTTTTTTTTCTCTCTCTCTCCAAAAAGTATATCCTATTTCAATGGAACATGAAATTTGGTTCTTTCGTAAATGTTGCCAAATAATGAGTAGAAAACGACATTGTTAACTCATGACAGAGTTAACTCCCTTTGCCTAAAGAGTACTTCTTATCTGCCATTTTAACTTGCCAATATTTATGTTACTACCAAATGACTATAGGACTTTGTCAATATTGTTTCATGCTTGGATGAGTTAGACATAGAAGACAAGTGGTTTTCCAAATATCTAACAAGATTTGGTAAATAATTAACACTTTTATTGCTTTGTTTTTATAGCATTACTGTCACACTGTTTTGGCACATTTTGGAAAAAATAGGAATTGCCATTAATTATAAATTATTATAAAGATGCTGAATTTCTCGTAGGTACTGACATTTTAGCTTCAACTGGATACTCAGCAATACATTCTAAACTAAACAACACCACCAACACAACGTACATCTACATTAACAGCAGGCAATGTAAGTTTCATATCTATAGCAGCAGAAGTGTTAATGCAAAAGAAGTCTTCATATTGGTAAAACTTGATTAACAAAATAAATTGCCAATGATTAAACAATAATTAAACTTTGTAAATGGTATCATCTGTCTATATTTCTGAGATGAGGTATTATGCACACTATTTACATTATTCGGACTATTGTCTTCATATTTGTCGCCATATTTATTATGCTCCGGCCTTCTTCAGCTGGTTGGAATGTCAAACTGAACCCTTTATTTCGCTCACTGTGATAGACTGTTCTAGTTCCACATGACATGTTTAATGGATGTCAGTTATCAGTTATTTCCTATTAATTCCTCTCTCCAAGTTCTCCACTGCCTTAACCGGGTATTGAACTCACACTGTTTGGGTCCTGTCTTTGTGTCACTAATGCCTTTATCCACTGTACCATGTGTCCTTGAGGACATCTGTGTATGAATTACTAGGTATTATGAACCTAATGTCTTCAGCAACCATTTTTTACCAGAGCTCATATTGCAATTTTTGTTGTGTTGTTGTTATCACTTTTCTCTGGCACTCCTTATTACTGGTTTTCATATTGTATTCATTTCTATGCTTGGCCAGCTCAGGAGATTTTTGTGGCCTAGCATATGTGCTGATTCCTTTATTTTACAAATTTTCCAATGTTGTTCTTTGTCTATGATCTCAACCTGATCCCACAGAGGGTGGTGATCTCCCTTTTCTCTCCATATGTGGTCAGCCACACCTGATTTTATCCTCTTCCCCTCATGTTACAGCTTTCTGGTGTTCTTGAAGCCTTACTTTAAAGGGGCAGCCTGTCTCCCCTTATATTTCTTTCTGCAGTTGCACAGTCTTTAATGATGTTCTCTTCTATGGCGGGGTCTTACTTGGGAAAAGATATCTACAAAGTGTCATCCAGCTTTTGAAGGTTGTTCTGATGTTATATAGACCGAAGATCCTTTGTATTTTCTCTGATAACCCCTTCAAATAAGGCAGGCAGACAGTTTTCTGAGTGTTGTTGTCCTCCTCTTGTACTCGCCTATCTCAGTTTTTTGGGGCTGCTGTCATATACATTGTAAGGTACTGCTTATACTGACCAATTCTTTATCTAATGTCTCTGGGTTGCCACTTAATGACTTTTGTAAATGTTAGACTCAATGTTGCACCTTTAGGAATGTAGATATAAATAAATTCTTGTATATGTTGGTATCATTATTATTTGGTGAATTTTATTAAAAAATAAAGCCAGCCCGTTATATTGTGAAATAATCAGTTTTGTTTCCTTCTTTGCATTAAACTTCAAAAGAGAATTCAATAAAATATTCAATGCTGATTCTTAGGATCAAGTACATTTTATTCACATATTTTTTCAACTGAATTTAGTTAAAAAAAAAAAAAAAAAAAAATATTTTTGTGGATCTAATTCATACAATATTTTTTATAACTAAGTCTAACATGTAATGTAGTGGTATTATGTATAGGAAGTAGAATACTCAAACTGTAAAATTGATGGGTTTATGTGAGCAGCATTCCAAAAATTTCCTTTCAAGAAACATGATTTTTACCAAGCAACAGTTGTCATATTGAGATAAAAAAAATTGACTTAGAGAAAATTGTTTCAGCTGTAAAAAGTGAAATTCAAGTTTCACTTGACAATGACATTAATTGTGAATTTGTATAAATTCCTTTATCAAAAGGGTTTCATATATGTTTATATGTGAGTGACAAAACCAACTCTGTCATTGTATGTCGATGTTATTGAGGTCCTTGACAATTCAAACTTTTCACTGTGAATAGACTCGTTACAAATGAATAGAAAGTGAATTGAGTTCTTATTCTCTATTCACATGCCATTCAATTAATACAATGGAAGATAATTATATTTCAATACATCTTTAACTTTGGTTATGATTAAAATGACATTAGCAAAAATTTCTTTTATTAATCTCCAGAATTGTATGTATTTTACACATAAAGGATTTTCAATATTCAACAAGTTTAAGCTTGGCTTCTTTAAATAAAATGGAAAAAAAGGTTAAGTGTATAGATTAATTTTAGAGCATAAAAGGCTTACATTCACATTATGTTGAAACACCAATCCTGTATGATCACCAAAGTTAAGCAACATTGGGCTTGGTCAGTACCTAGATGGATGACCGCTTGGGAATACCAGGTACTGTAAGCCTGACTGTACAAGTGATATAATGGCTCGGAATTGTTAATCAGTCAAGTTCAAATTCCTATTGAGCCTGTTGTATTAACTTACACACAAGATACCCTTTGGAAAAGAATGAATCCACCTCTTCTACTGTCAAACTATGGGTTAATTAGTAAGACTTGTATCACTAAATCCTTTTAATCACGAAAAACTTCTTGCCATCTAAAAATATTTTCTGGTTTTAAATAACCTGCAAAGGGTTGATAAGCTGTAGAAAACAATCAATCAATCAATGAAATACTGATTATCTACACAGGCATGTCTTTTAGATTTATTTACATTCTCTGAAATATAATGTATAAAAATTATAGTCACCACAAAGTGAGGGTTCAGTTTATATCACAATTGTAATAGAGAATTGATCCCTCATTTTATATCCACATTATAATTTCTTGTTGTTTATCAAATTCTAATTAGGTATGAATCTGCCTCTTCCCCATCCCCAGCTATCGGTTAATTTGTAAGACTTGTATCACAAAGTCATTATTATCTCAAAAATATTATTAGAATCTAAAAATATTTTCTGGCTTTAAATAACCTGCAAAAGGTTGATAAGTCATAGAAACTAAATCAACCGATTTAGGTCATCAGACTGCATTATTAATTCTTTGATAGTCATACTTTATAAATTCCACTTCTCTTCAGTGCCAAATCCTATAGTAAAATTTGATGGTAAAAAATACATTTTAAAAGATAGAAATTTTAAATCTTAAAGAGAAAAGAAATACTGTTGGTAGGCAAATTCAACAATTTGCATAAAATTTATTCACTATATTGAGAATCTTCAAATTCTGACTAATTGTGACTATCGTCTTTACTCTCAGAAAATTCTAGATGCTTTTCCTCTTCAGCACTATCCAAAATGTTATGACATGAAAGACTTGAAAACCATCTCCTCTTTAACTGCATCCTATGACGCACAGACATTAATACCCAGTAGGTAGCTAGTAAGTCTATCCCACAAAAAATCGACTTGCTATGGAAACCACAGCATCATCGCCTGGTATGGTGTTGTTGCAGACCTCACCCTATGGAAAATCTCATGGGTTCAATAACAACTGTTAATGTAAAATGCAGGATATTTTGCTTATCTTCCAAATGCAGAAAATACTTTTAACATATATATATATATATGAGAGAGATTTTTCAGGTTAAACTATTGAGTACTATCTGTTTTCATTAACTTAGTTTTTTCTTGTTAACTACACATAACTTTTTTGTTTCTTTTAGTTTTGTGTTATACAATGAAATAAACAAAACTAAAAAGAAACAAAAAGTCATGTGTAGTTAACTAAAGTCAGTGAAAACGGACAGTACTCAGTAGTTTAAACCAGAAAGTCTCCCTCTTGTGTGTGTGTATATATATATATATATATATATATATATATATACACACTCGAATGGATAAATAAATAAATGTACATGTAAAAATAAAAATATCTATAAGAACACCGGATTATATATCTTACTGTTCTTTCCTTTTATTTATATATATATATATATATATATATATATATATATATATATATATATATATATATATATATATATATACTTACTTACTGCAACCCAGATTTTTTCAAATATATACTTTCCTGAAAGAAATATTATTTTCCCAAGCCAACATAGATGGCCATAAAAATTTAAATTAAAAGAAAACTGTTAAATTCATAACCTATTATTTAAAATAATTCATGAATTAATCCCAATCTAAAAATAATATGAATAATAATTACATTATATATTTTTTAAAAATTCAAAATTTACTCACTTTTGTGTGTTAAAAATTAAATTACGTCACTTAGCATCTTCCATAGTTTACCTTGACTTTCAGTTGGCCTGATGTATATTTATGAGCATTCTTAAATTTAAAATTTTTTAAAAATTAATGACATTTTTACTTTTGTGTATAAATACTTGTTGCAAAATAAAATCCTTACATTTGCCTTGATAAAGTCCATAAGAATGTGTCAGCTAACATAAGTTTTTTTCTTTGTCTTTATTCTCATATTTATATATAATTTCCTTCTTTATTCAAAGCTCGAGTGTATTACAGGATTCTGAAAAAAATAAGGAATAACAGAAGAAATTAATTTTCCCATGATGCAAGTTATAAAGAAACCATAAAGGGTTTCTGGTCACATGTGTGATTTTATGATCCAATAGAACAGAATCTTTCTCTTTTCCACATTCCAATGACATAGTTTGCACATGTTTTGGCAATCCTATTCATGAAGTAAGTGAATTGATTATTCCAACACAGCACAAAGCTGACTTGAGCTTGACCATTTTAACCATTGTTTTCCAAACTTACTTCTGAAACAAAAACAAAAATGGACATATCCAAGAGACATTGAGAATTTTGTTTCATAACAGTCACCATAAAAAGAATAAACGTCCATAGTAGAAACTCAAGTTTTGTATCTTCTTTGTTTATACATTGAATATGCACCTTCACTTAAAACACACACAACCCTACAGCTTGTTAACTTCCACAAGATCTTTTTCAATTTATTTTTTCCTGCATCTGACAGTCATTTATTAAGCTGTTTTTCTATTTTTCTTTATCGCATTTGACAAAATCTTCTCATGGGTTTAATGCGTCATTTCGAATTCTCTCGTTTATTTGACATTGAATTCTTCTCAAGAATTTCTTTTAAATTTTGAACACATTTTTATCGTAAGACATTCTGGCAGCTCAACAAGAACTACAGAGATTTGTCACTAGCTTTTATTTCCTTTGTTTGCTGCTTTTAGCATGTGCCAAATATCTGCTTTGTTTTGGAAAAACAATCTCAGTATTAATATTAATGTATTATTTATAAATTTTCTTATGAAAAAAAAAAAAATTGCAGCAGCTTTTTTGTGTTTTAATAAAAAAAAATTCAGCTAAATAACAGGCACCATATAATTCTGCTTATTCCTCTATTAGTTATTAAGTTAGGACATGTGTTATGCCCTGCCATTACTTCAGATAAATAATGAATCATTAGATTTTGATTATGAGGAAAGATGGAAGAAAGAAAGAAAGAAAGATGTTGACAACTCTCTCATATATTTAACATCAGCTTCAGGGAAATAGAAAACCTTGTCAGTTTTTAATCTTTTCATTTGTACCCTCTTACTTCTTTAAATAATGATCCATATTTATACTTATAATTGTTATTGCAATATTGTTAAATTTGTTAAACTCAAATGAGGCAAGAGGAAAATTTCCACAGATATTTTGTAGTTGCAAAATTCACAAAGAGCTTATTCAATCATTATCTGGAAGAGACAATCGATTTCTGGGGTATGAGGAAGGAGAGCTTGGAAAATCTGATACTCATGGGACAGACAAGGCAAGAGGGACAGAAGAAAACAATGCATAACATGCTTAATGAACTTAAGTAAATGGATGGCAGAACAGGGCTTAGGAAAAATAGCAGAAAGACAAAATTTATTAAGGACTGCAAAGGACAGGATGTTGTGGAGAGCCATGATCGCTTAGGTCCTGAGGAGACATAGCAGATTAGAATTGGAAAAACAAGAACTTTTCATGGGTACTTTTGTACATTTAGTATCAAAGCAAAATCTATCAGAACACCACCTTTTAAATTACTTATTACAAAAACCAAGCAATCAATTATGGATATTGGAATTTTCACTAATTATGTGTCAGCTTTTTTTTTTTTTTTTTTTTTTTTTTAAGTTCTGGCAAAATATTATAAAATATAGCTAAGAATGATGGAACTTAAAATGACTTGCTTTTCAAAATACAAAATTTATTATGCAATAAATTTTAAAAAATAATAATTTTTAATGATTAAATTTTTTCAACAATATTAAATATTTGTCCAAATTTTTTACATGATTCATTCAGACACTCATCAAAGTTCAAAATATCACTGTGATGCAGTAGTGAGCAGGAAGAGGTGCAGAGAGTGCAATGTCCCTAGGCATCCATATCGGAGGGCATCCAATCAAAGAGTGAAACAAAAATTTAGTTTATATTTAATAAATTATTTATTTCATGTTTCTTCTGTTTTTACAATTTAAAAATGTCTTGCTTTCTGACATTTCTCAGTACTAGGCTCTATAGAACCCCCACCCCACACCCACTTGAGTCTAAGTTTGGTTTTAGAGGCATTGAATTAAGTCTTGGAAAAGAAAACCAAATTTTTTTAAGTAAATTAAAAAAAAATATCATTCATGTAATATTTTATTATTTAAAATGTCTTGGAACCCAATAGTTAAATATCTTTTTATAACTCTGCTTGTCCCTACCTTAGCATGACCATTATCTCTGCTAATACCTCATAAATATAGCCTATTCCATTTTGATTACATGGAAAAGACATATCAGAGATGCTTCTTGGTTTTATTGAGAAGAGAAGATATAAGTGTTTAACATTTGTTCCAGTTAAAAGGGATAAATATAAGTTTCAAATCTTTTCATTTGTATCCCCTTATTTCTTAAAATAATGACCAACATTCATATTTATGATTGTTATTACACCATTTTGTTAAAGTTGTTAAGCTCAAATATTTGATGATGTGATGTGGGAATTTCTATGGATATTTTATTGTCATCGAACTCACCATAAGCCTATTCGGTCATTAACTTAAGAATTAAGATTCATCAGCAATCTCAAATAGGAAAACCATGAAATTTTTACAGGTATATTGAGTAAAGATATCAGATAATAATAACCAAATTATATAAAATATAACAAATTAAATATAAATATGCTTGTTCTCTTACTGTCCAACCTGTTCTTTATATATCCCAAGAGAAATATATTTTACAAAACCCTTTACTAGACTTACAAGGTTACATAAATGTTACCAAACTTTCAGAAAATTCTTAAGAATTCTGGTTGGAAAGTATTTGTGGTGTTATTTTGCAGTAGGAATTTTTGTTTCTTTTCAAAAGTTCTCAGATTTGGTTTTGTTTTCATTTGATGGCAATCTTTCAAAATTATTTGGTATTTTTTTGTCTCAACAAAATACCTGACTCTGAGTTGAAGAAGTTTTGTGGTTCATGAACAAAATGTGGTATTTTTATTGTCTAGAGAAGAATCATTAATATTCAATTTTTTTCATTTCCTCATGGAATATGCATCTGATGAAGGCTGAAGAGTCGGTTTGCTGAAACAGAGTATTAACATTTAATTAATGAAAATATAACAGCAGAATTTGAAAAAAAAGGTTTATTCTCCCTTTTACATTTCCCTTATGTATTTCACAGATGGAATGGCTGAAAGGAAAATAAATGATAAACATGCGTTGTTCTCAGAGAGACGTTTATAGCATTAAGACATACACAAAACTATATATACATATTTACACGTGACCCTTGGGCCTTTCGACATGGTGTAATAGTTAGTAATGTCTGTCTCGCTAGATCAATTAGAGTAGTGAGGTTGATTCTCCCTGAGTGCTCTCCACTTTCAGCCTTGTGCCACATCTAAGCTAAGCTTAAGAAAATCGCCTTATTTACACATAGAATATAGTACATATCTATACAGCAAATAAAATGAAAGTAGAACAAAAAGATAGTCTTACATATAATATGGAGATTCTTCTGTGTTTCTGGAGAGGCCACGTTTAAGACTCCAGATTAAAATGTGTCAGATTCACCTACTATGTCCCAGGCAAGGACATATTCTACAAACAGGAAACAGTGAGTTTTTTCCCAAAACTGAGGACTGCAAGCCAGAGTTTCTTTTTATATTTGGGGAAGATATATTCTCAAAAAGAAACTGCACCATGGTCATTTAAACTGCTGAGGGAGCCCAGGCCAATACTGCAACCACTCTGTTTGGCTACTGTAAACCAAATGAATGACTGATCACTTTTGTCACTGCAGGAAGTGACATCATTAAGCACCTGTCATGTGACTATCTTGACCAAAGGGAGATAATCACCTTTTGTATCCCTACAAAAGTATTAAATTGTTCAAATAATATTTGGAAAGAAGTATTTATGTTGAACAGCAGCAGAGAGGGAAGTATTAAGTAATTTCTGAAAGACCACATGATACAACATACACCTGGGAGAAGGTTAAAGGACTACAAGACAATGGCCTAGTAGACTAAAGTGTTGGTTTTTGAATTTGGTGACATAGTGTTTGTGAGTTCAATCTCTGGGTTGGGCAGTGTGTACTTGGATTCAGTGGAAATGGGATAAAAATAAATGAGCAGTACTAAAAATATACACAAGATATCCCTAGACAGTGAAAAGAGAACAGTCTACCCCTATAGATTAAATAAAGTGTTCAGTTCAGATTTCCTTGTAGGCTACCAAGATTGATATATACATGAGGAAGGCCAGAGGCCACAACAGGTGAAATATTGTGATAACAACAGCAAAGATGAGGACAAAAGTCCTAATATAAATATTTAAATAATGATAACTGCTCATCTCAGAAATCTAAACAGAAACATATTCTTGTGTTAAAAAATAATGTAGATAGATGAAAATATGAGAGATAATGATTGCCAGTCATCTAATAAGAATCTTGTTTTAAACATTTCTATTTAGCAAATACTGAGATATGATATTGCGGTATGTGTCAAATCCCAGATCGTGCTTGAATAGACTTTGAACTCAATATCTTACCAGACTACCAAGGTGAGTGTAATTCCTATGACTGGGTTGCAAGTGTGGGACAGAACTGTATTATATGCAGTTATATGTAATATAATATATATTGCAGATGAGAATGTAATATCCACATTTTGGATGAAGGGCCTGGGAGCTGTATTACACACTGGCTAACATTAATTGATGAAGTACAAAATTGAATAAAATGTAATGTCAAATAGAAAAGTCTTGTGTTATCATTAATCTGCACAATGTTAGATTTTTTTAAAAATTTCACTCCAAGCAAGGCAATAATGTCACAAGAGGTTACTGAGCATGAAAAATATGAGAAAAATAAAAACATTAATGAGAGGAAACAATTAAAAAACAGAAATTAAGATAGAAGATAATGAGTGACATTGCAATTAAATTTTTGAAGATCAAAGTTGATTAGAAAATAAAAAGCCAGAAGAGAGTTCCACAGGTAAGAAGAAATTGTTAGTATAGAACTTATTTACATCCAGCCACCATTTCAACTGTAAAATGATGATACCTATCTGCCAATCTAGTACTGCACATAAATTTGTAAAGTCAAGGTATCATAGAAGAAAGTTCATCAGAACAATTACCACGAAAATATTTATAGAAAAGGCACAGAGAAGCTATGTTATGATGGTGGGAAAGTGACTGAAGCCGTGATGCCTGGTCAGGACCAATAACATTGCAGATTCTTCTTTGGATTTTATTAAGAATTTATATATATATATATATATATATATATATATATAGCAGAAGCATCAGACCAGATCATTATGCATTTCTATTGTTTGACAAATCAATATCTTGACACATGCACATTATGATGAGGTGAATATAAATATTGTTTTAGTTTGTCTAAAGTTTGTCTTGAATGTTTTTGCTTGTTTTTCCTTTTATTCCTTTGTCATTTTTATTGTTCTGGTTTTCTGTTAACACCAAAATGGCTATGTATTTCCACCAATGTCATTTTTTTAAGCATGAAATATTTGTTTTATGTTTACAGTTGCTTCTCTTGTAATTTGTCATTTTTTTCCCTAAAACATGTCATTTTTGTCTGATTTTAATCTATATACAATTCTTGCTTTCATTTTTATCTGACCTTTTTAAAGATTTTTAAATATTACATGAAATTGCTGACTGAAATTGTAACATTAATTCAGACATTTTAAGATTATAGAAATACAATATTTATATTATTTCTAGTTAGACTAATATCCAGTTTTGTTATTATCACAATGTTTTTGTCATTGTAACCTTTGACCTTCTTCAGGTGTCTGTCAATCTGATTAACCTCTAGGAAATTTTGACCTGAACTCTATATTTAATCTGCAATATTATATTTTTTCCCATTATGCTGTTCATGTCTCAGTATATTTCTTCTTGTTAGCAATACAAAATCCAATAGTTGCATAATCCATTATATGGATCCTTGCACAAATCTTGTTCAATGAGGAGAACTGAGTTCCAATTACAGTTAGGTTCATTATATTCACTTATGCACAGATACCCTTTACAGAGGTAAATCTGCATGTCAGGAACAAGTGAAATCAATTCTTTATTTGATTTTTTTTTTTTTACACTTGATATATGGAGTTACCTCTGTGAAACTCTGTTTGTAGATAAGTCTTTGAATCTTTTATTTACTATAAAAAAATTTTAACAGAATATGCATGTAGCAATAAAAATGACATGCCATTTATCGAAACAGAGTGCAACACATCACAAGAACTATAATAACATTAAACATCTCCTCTCTAACAATACTGATGACACCAGTTTCCATATGATCACCAAAGTTAAGCAACATTGAGCCTGATCAGTACCTGTATGGGTGACTGCTTGGTAATACCAGGTACTGTAAGCTTGGATGTGCAGGTGGTGTAATGGATACTGGCTCAGAAATCTTAATCAGAGAGGCAAGTTCCAATTTCAGTTGGGTTCATTATATTCACTTACACACAAATACCCTTGAGAAAGGTATGAATCCATGTTTTCTTCCTCCAGGTATGAATTATTTAATAAAACTTGTATCCCTAAAACATTATCTCTTGCAATCTGAAAATATTTTCTGGCATTAAATAACCTGCAAAGTATTGATAAGCAATAGAAAATGAATCACTCTTGTTCAATGAGTGTTTTTTTTTAGGAAGCACTTTGGTCAAAACTGAATAGCGATTCTTAAGGTTTCTTTATCACAGTATCAGGGCTGCATATGATTTTGAATTGAGTTCTCCTTTTCTTAGATTGATTGCCAACCTTGACCTAGACAGACCAGTCTACTATACTATAGCATAGCTTGATGGGGGTGGGTGGAAAAATTGGATTTATACCTTTTGCCAAGGGTGTTGTAAATGTAATGAAACTGTATTTTGAACTCAGCTCTCGAATTTCTCATTCCAAGCTGCTATTTTTCACACCATCTGCACATCCTTCTTGTTAGTGCTGCTCTGTTATTGCTCATCCTGTTTCTATTAAGTTTGATTGCACCCTAGGTCAGGTAGGGCACAATTAGACTCAGTGGAAATAAGATGTGCAATATTACTATAATAATAAAACAAAAAACATGAGCTATCCCTAAACAATCTACACATCAAGTTTAGATAAACGATTCAATTATAAATTCCTTGATGATTAGCTGGATTGACAGACACTTGAATAAGGCCATATGGTACAACTGCTTACCTGACAAATGCCTGGTGGGGTATCATCTTTCAGTTGAATCTCTGTTCTTGAGCAGAGTACAACTCAGTTGTGGCTCTGTCGGATGACAGAGGCACAACTGAAGAAAATAATACTGCAAAGTGCCCTGCCCTGCCCTGGGGAACGGTAGTCCAAGACTGTACCCCCTCATTTAGTGGGGGATCGGTACTCACTACCAAGGACAGCACAAGCGACTGTTGTGAGGAGCTTGGGGAATTTTTGTCCTTGGCCTGGTTGTACTTGCTTGGGTTCCCCACAATAAATGCAATCTTGTGTCACATGTCTCAGTGAGTGGACAAGGTAAATATCCATATGATACAACTGCTGAAGCATGGTGATAATAACAACAAAGATACAAACATTAATCTGCAAATAATAACTCCTCATCCCAGAAATTCAAACAAAAATACAATGTACACATATATATAAAATAAATGTATACAAAGGTGGCTACCTTAAACAATAATGATATGATATTAAGAAGACCAATATGGAGAGGAAAATTTTAGAATGGTACATACCAGCAGTGTTATCATAGAGGACAGATTTAGAATAAGAAAATATTGACTGTTTGCTGGAGACTCTGCTTTATTGTGCTGAGTCTGGTGATTACTATGGACTAAACGGGAAGTGGTAAAAAAATGGTGACTGATTTAACATGTACATGTTTTTCCTCATGTCTCTTTTTACACACACACACACACATATATATAATCGCACATATATATGAGAGAGAGAGATAGTTTTTGTGTAACAAGAATTTTTTTGCAACACGTTGATTTTTCTTAAAAATATTGTTTATCATGAAGTCCTATAAAACTAAATTAAAGAAGTTAATTAATCATAAAGTAGAGTTTTTGTCAAAGTAATTTCCAAAAAAAAATCAGCTTATTCAAATTTCATCAATTGGTTTGCAAATTTGAATGACCATAGTTTGTAAATCTCAACAAAAAGTGTTAGCACTAACTCTAACAATACTAAATGATTTCAACTTGCGTCAGCATATTGCAAAAATTCTAATACCTAAAAAAAAGAAAATTTTTAATTTTTCTATTACTCTTGAAATCCTCTGCCTATTTGAAATAAGATATATATATATATATATAAAAACTTAAAGAAAACATTTGCAAAAAAATATATTGCATTTTTATTAAATATGTATTCGTTATTTTAAACATTAAATTGTTTTAAAAAGTGGGAGTATTTTGTATGTTTAATAAAATTTAATTTTTTCCAAAAAAATAAATGAAAATTTATTGTACTAAGCTACATAAAACTAACTGTACTTTATACCTCCTTGCCTGTTTGCACAAAAATTTGGTTTTGATCGGTCACTGTATGGCTATTTTAGAGGGTGTAATGACCAGACTAACAAAAGTTACAGAATTTTATATATAGAATGTGTATGTAACACTTTTTAAGGAGATACTACATTTTGATTCTCAACTTCTGTACCAATCCATTTGTAAATAATCTTGTCATTTTTTTTATGGTTATTCAGCTGGTATATAAAATAACAATAATTTTTACTGGCAACCAAGCAACATGAATACTACTTTGTATTACACACACACACACACACATATATATATATATATATATATATATCAAACAGATGTCTTTCACATGAGATGCGTATGTCAAATGTCTGACATTAAGTGGTGTGATAGAATCAAAAATAGTGATGTCCTTAACCGCTGTAATATATCATGCATTGAAACAATCTTGATTAGAGCAGAATTGCACTGGGCTGTTCACCTTGCCAGGATGAAAGACTCTCGCTTGCCTAAGCATGTCTTTTTTGGGACAACTAGCTGATGTGAAGCGTAATGCTGGTTGCACCCTCCTCTATTTTAGGGACAAACTCAAAGACAGCATAAAAAAAGTTGTGTAATACCAGTAGCATCAGGCCACAAAATGAAAAAAATAAGGTCAGCATGTTTAACCAAGTCAAAAACTTTGAAAGAATGAAACAAAAACACCATGATGAACTGCATGCTAACTTAAATTCTTAATAGTTAAATGCAGTTAAAGCTAATTTGGTTTGTCATTTTCTGGCACAAAGCAGAGTTGAACTTGTCAACCATGAAGAGACACATGGTTCCATCACATGATGATCACACCAGAAATCCCCAATGTGATAAAAATCTACATGAATGAGAAAGGTGAAAAGATCCATATAAGAATATATATATATATATATATATATATATATAATAAAATATAATTTCAATATGATAGAGCATATATAAAAATGGCCTGATGTTTCTATTCAAGCATGTGTTAACTTCAATATCCACTTTATATTGTGGTGGTGGTAGACTCTCCTGTTATATTTGATGTATGAAGGTCAAGCAATTCAGTTCGTAGGAACTGACAGCCAGAAACCAGCACATATGATATGATTATAGTGGTGAAGGCTTTGTGCAGAACCAACCACGCTTTTTGAAGGGCTGAATACAGAAACCTGGTGCACTATGTACCACAAGGTCCCCAAACGACCCTCTGCAGGTTTTAAATTCAGAGTTGTCCTTCCCCTAGACCAGTTGCCATCCAAGACTATATAGTACCCAGTCTATCCTGCTATTTACCCAGAGCTGGAGGGAGAAGATTAATACCTTTCTCAAGGGTATTAGCACATGTGAATGTAATGGATTTGCCTGGAATTCAAACTCTGCTTTCCAATTCCACAATCTGAACTGCTATCCACTACTCCACCGTGAAATTATATGTGAAAATATTATAGAAAATAGGAAAGAAACTGGTTTGGTAAATAATCCAAAGTTCCTTAGTATTTTTGTTATTATTTTTTAAAAATAGTGCTCGGTATGAAAGTAGAGCATAAATATAATTATTTATTTAAAAATATGATTCAAACTCGCTACATAAGAGGTCTCATGTTTCAAAACAAGAGCCGAAAACTTCAAAATAATGTTTGAATTAACTTGAGTTAAAGTAGGCTCTGTTCCATCTTCAAGCGAAATTTTTTTGGGAATAACTTATTTCTGAAATTTACGAGTTTTAATAGTATATTCAGAATTGAAGTCAAAATTTTCCATGGTAACATCAAGGGTGGATTGTTTAGAATAGGCAGGGGTGGGGTGTTAATAATTTGTATCAGTATAGAGTTACTTTCATAGATGCCGGGTCAGGGTAAGGTGGGGGTGGCTAAATTAACGATGGAGGAAGTTTTCGCATAGTCTGGCTTGAGCGTCTATGGAGATTTATTTATTTTTTTATTTTATTCTTTTATTATATCTCTTTATGAAAGGGATTTGTGTATATAAAAAAGGTGTAACGTTTGTTTTTTGACGACTTCATAAAGGGTTATCAATAGAAAATAGAATTAGCAGTAACTCTGCTAACAAAGAAATATTCCACCAACATAACGACTTCTATAACACTGCCCTAAAAAGTAGTGGTTATAAAAATGCTAACATTAAATATAGGGACAATTGCAATAACCAAAGGAAAAAAAACAGGAAAAGAAACATCATTTGGTATACACCTCCGTTCAACCAAATTGTTAGTATTAAACTAGGACAGAAGTTCTTAGCTCTAATCGATAAACACTTCCCCACCAAAAGTAGGCTTAGTAATATATTCAATAAGAATACACTAAAATTGAGTTACAGCTGCACTGAAAATCTAGAAGGTATAATAAGAAGACACAATAATAAAATCCTGAACAAACGCCCATACCTGAATAGCTTTAATAAAAACTCTACACTTAAATCAGATAATAATAGGGAAAAATTATGCGATTGTAGAAAGTCGGAAGACTGCCCATTAGAAAATAAGTGCTGCATCAAATCTGTGGTATACCAATGCACTATATCATCCACTTAGAACCCTAACAATAATATGATATACATTGGGTCCACGAAAAATGCTTTTAAAACCGGATGGAGGCAGCATAAATGCTCCTTCAACAACATAAACAAAAGACATCAGACCTCTCTATCTAAATATTTTTGACACCTGAAAGAAAAAAAAATAAGACACCTAAAGTAAAATGGAAAATCATTAACAGGACTAGAACTTGCAAAACTTGGGATGACCCATGCCCTTTGTGCCTCCATGAGAAACTACACATTATTAAGCTTCTAAACAATAAAAATCTATTAAACAACAGGCATGAATTAACGGTTTTCTGCCGACACTACTAAACTTAAGCTCTGAATAACTAGCTAAAAATACGCATACAATAAAATAAACTTTAAAATCCATAGCCCATATACATAGTTTTAATACCCGACAAAAAAAGATAACCCTTTATGAAATCGTCAAAAAACAAACGTTACAGCTTTTTTATATACACAAATCCCTTTCATAAAGAGATATAATAAAAGAATAAAATAAAAAATAAATAAATCTCCATAGACGCTCAAGCCAGACTATGCGAAAACTTCCTCCGTCGTTAATTTAGCCACCCCCACCTTACCCTGACCCAGCATCTATGAAAGTAACTCTATACTGATACAAATTATTAACACCCCACCCCTGCCTATTCTAAACAATCTGCCCTTGATGTTACCATGGAAAATTTTGACTTCAATTCTGAATATACTATTAAAACTCGTAAATTTCAGAAATAAGTTATTCCAAAAAAAATTTCGCTTGAAGATGGAACAGAGCCTACTTTAACTTAAGTTAATTCAAATATTATTTTGAAGTTTTCGGCTCTTGTTTTGAAACATGAAACCTCTTATGTAGCGAGTTTGAATCATATTTTTAAATAAATAATTATATATATATATATATATATATATATTGGGGGAAAATGTATAAGTGTAAAAAAAAAAGGTTTTCTGTGACGTGTTTCGTCCTTTAGGACTTCATTGATGTAGTTCAAAAAGAATGAAATATGTCCTTAAAAAACTTTTTCCCACTTTGTCAGACATTTCATCCCCAATATTGTTCTTGGTATATCAAAATTTATATACTGTTATCACTCCAGCCAAAAAATATGGCAAAAAAGGTACATAAAAACAATATTTCTCAATTTTCCTTTGTTTAGTTAATGTTCACTCAAATATTTGAAGTATCATTAAAATTGAACAATTTTTCATTGAAATACTTTTGCTACCCACTAATATATATATATAAATAAATAAAAAACCATGATTTAAAATTCTACAATACCAAACAGCTCTAATACAGATAAAACAAACACACAGACAGACATTCCCTATATCTAGACATCAGGAGGTTATAAGCTAGGGTAATTAATTTGATTTATGATACCCACGTATTCTCAGTGATCTCGAGGCATTTTCATCACACACAGTTTCGTCTTTCTTTCATTTTAATCAGAGGAAGCCAAAAGAGAGCATTTGTCATTAAAAAAATTTCCCCCTTTGTCTCATCATCTTCACTTTTGTTTCAGATACTATTATACATCCTACAAACACACACACACACACACACACACCTCAATATATAAGGTATGATGGGTAAATTGTCACCATTTTATATTTTTAATTTTGCGTATGCATGTTGTTTGTTTTTGATCTTGTCAACTGCACAGTATAGTAGGGCACCATTTGTGAGGAAAAGAGGACCATGACGCAATTCACTCCACCAAAAATTTGGAAATGACATGCTGTACTACTTGGCACTCATGCTGGAAACTCTAATACAAACATTTTAGAGTGTTTGGGTATCAATCTAAGAATAGTGCAAAGGATTCAGAAACAGTTGTTGATATATCAAGTCAACATCATGGTGATGGCGACGTTATGCCTCCATTCATCTTCCCACAGGTCCTCAGACTCAACACTGAGGCCGACATCAAGTGTCTTGAGGAGGTAACCTAGGCTAAGAGGATGGTTGCTGGAAGATCCTATGAC
The DNA here is from genome assembly GCA_963932145.1 of Acanthosepion lycidas. NCBI lineage: Eukaryota > Metazoa > Mollusca > Cephalopoda > Sepiida > Sepiidae > Acanthosepion > Acanthosepion lycidas. Next base: position 1,285,130 of record OZ010613.1, read on the forward strand.
TGGCAACAGGCCTCTGCACCATGCTACACAAGCAGGGAAACTGTTGTGGATGTCAGACAATTTCTGCAACCACATAACCCCTTATATCTGGCCACCTAAGTCCCCAGACTGCAACCCCCTTGATTATCATGTGTGGGGTGCAATTGAGCAAGAGACCAACAAAATACCTTGTAACACCAAAGTTGAACTGAAGGCAAGGATTATGGCAGCATTAAATTAAACAAGGAGAGCATCCAAAAGAATTGCAGATTCCAAAGTTGTCTGGAGGCTGTGGTTGAAGCCAATCAATGGCAATTTCATTGAATAAATTTACTCTTTAGTATTACAAGATATTTTTGTGTAATTTTGGTAAATATATCTATTAAAATGAGATGTCAGTGTTATTTTAATTTTTGTGTATTTTCAATGATAATTTATCCATTGCAGCCTCCGTGCATATATATATATATATATATATATATATGTGTGAAAATATATAGAAAATAGGAAAGAACTGGTTAGCTAAATAATCCAAAGTTCTTTAGTATTTTTGTTATTATTTTTTAAAAATAGTGCTCGATACAAAAGTAGAGCATAAATATAATTATTTATTTAAAAATATGATTCCAACACGCTACATAAGAGGTCTCATGTTTCAAAACAGGAGCCGAAAACTTCAATATAATTATTTGAATTAAATTGAATTAAAGTAAGCTCTGTTCCATCTTCAAGCAAGATTTCGCTTGAAGATGGAACAGAGCTTACTTTAATTCAATTTAATTCAAATAATTATATTGAAATTTTCGGCTCCTGTTTTGAAACATGAGATCTCTTATGTAGCGTGTTGGAATCATATTTTTAAATAAATAATTATATATATATATATATATATATATATATATATATATATATATATATATGTGCTGTCCCCCTTCCTCCATCATTCTTGAAGGGAGAATCCATCCATATATATATATATATCAAATATCTATGATAGTAAGATATGCCATTGTTTCATTACTTTTTTTTCTGATTAATATCTTCATCTTATCTGTTTTTATCAAAATGTTTTGGCCAATATTCAAGTTTATCAAATCTTCAATGGATTTAGTCTATTTTTCAAGAGAAATCCAGTTTTCGACTCGCAAAAATAAAATTTACAAAATAAGAAACTCACATAAAAATAATTTTATCTTAAAAAAAATGTTAGATTTATAGCAATACGATCACCGAAGTTAAGCATTGTTAAACCTGGTCAGTACCTATATGGGTGACCAATTGGGAAGAGCAGGTGTTGTAAGCTTGGATGCCTGGGTAGTGTAATGGTTTGGAATTTAATACAGCTCCAATTCCGTTTGGATTCTCTTATGTGCAAATGCCATTGGGAAAGATATGAATCCACCTCTTCTTCCCCCAGCTATGGGTTAATTAGTCAGATTTGTATCACTAAATCATTATCTCTAAAATATCTTTTTTTTAATTCTTATAATCTAAAAATATCTTCTGGCTTTAAATAACCTGCAAGGGATTAATAAGCTGTAGAAAATGAACGAATCAATAAAATATGTTCCACTAGTGAGAGAAGGGGTATGAAAAGGTCAGTCTTATCTATTATTTGTGATGTTATTATAAATATTCTTTTTCTCTCTGTTTATCTAAGATGTGTATAATAATTCCTGATTTAATCTTCATTATTTATTCACCCATGTTTTTATTTATGCAATTATTTCTATGCCAAAATGTTTACATATTTTTTTAATCTAGATACATTTAGTATATCAATGAAATATTCAGAAATCCTCTCTTAAAATTATAATTATTTTTATATAAAAAAGTCATTGATAAAATTTATAGATTTTTTAAATCTGACAGATATAAGATTTTTCTGTTCATCCTTTCAAAATTCAAGTTAAAAATTCCTGTTTCATTTTTATTGTACGATAAATATAAAGTTAAAAAAAATTGTTAGACATGAAAGCATTGATATAATTAAATGGTAAAATTCACAAACATTAATAAATGACTAAAAAATATATTGTAAGTCTTCTATGCAAAGTCGGGGTATCTGGTAAGCTAATGTTTACCCAGATGCCATGGACTACTAGTACTTGTACCTAGCCTCACTACATAATACTGTCATTTTAAATGTAGATAGATGGAGGTTTATACACAAAGTTGAGGTATCTGGTAAGTTAACATTTACCCAGATGCCATAAGTTACAGTCATATATGCTATTGAGCCAAGTTTGAATTCCATTCAAATCCATTACACTCACTTAATGTGCTAATACTCTTGGCAAAGGTATGAATCCTCTTCTTTTTCTCCAACCACCCCTCCCCAGATATGGGTTAATAGAACAGACTGGCTACTATAGCCTTGGATGGCAACTGATCTGCCACTGAAAGAAATGGCAACCTACTGCAGGAAAAAATCTGTCTTTTCAGTAATGTATTGAAAGATACAGGATTGCCTAAGCATGTATTACGCATGGCACCTAACTGTCTGATCTATCAACAGTTTTGATAGGGTAAACATAGCTTAGAAAATCTTTCCTGTTAATAATCAATTTTCAAGTCATAAGTAAGAAATTGGTTTTGTTAATATTTTGCTAATTTTTTTTTTATATTATCATCTGAACAAATTTGTATTAAAGAGATAGCAACAAATAAAATTGAGAGAAAAAGAAAATTATGATCTAATAAAAAAAGATATTTTATTTTCATAATTCTGTTCTCATTACTCCATTTCTTTGTTACCCAACTGATAGTTTTTATTTTTTTAACACACCTAGAATCAGGCATCTTGATCTAGCCTCAGATTCCATCAAAGCTGACAGCCAGACAGTAGTGCCGCGCCTGCATCACAGATGCAACTTGCATCGACACTTAACATAATTCTTCCATTTCTTGATATGAAACGGATGATTCATTGCTGGCTTTTCTTACTTACTCTTCCTCCTCCTCTTCTTCTTTTAACCTTTTCTTTTAGGACAGAATTCTGCATTGTTAGTTTGCTAAACAAAAATATAATACACTAGCTGAAGTACCTGTCTACAGTGGGTAACAGGTCAAAACTGGTTATGTTGAGAGTAAAACAATTCCTTGGTGCTGTGGTAGTCTACTTAACATGAAATAAGGTATAATAAAATTCATTCTACATAACTTTTTATTCGAAAGTGAAACAAATGAAATGAATAATTAGAAAATGTCTTCTTTACAATTTTGTGAACTGAAAATTTTTCATTTTCAGTTATGACATTCATGGGGTATGGACAGTGTTTGTACTTATATTAATTTCATATATATATATATATATATATATAAAATAAAAATATAGTTTTAAATTATGCTATGTTTATGAGTCAGTGCTCAATATCAGGGATAGAACATATGTAAATATAAAAGTGAGCATTGGAGTCGACACCCAGAGGCAACAGTCTGTTTCAGGCCAAGCACAAACATCAGGGCATTTTGTGTTTTTGCCTGATTATTTATATATATATATATACAGGTCAGTGATTCATTGTGGGTGGTCTACTGTATTATTCTAACGGTGGGCAGTAATGGTTGGGTTTCAAATTATTCTAGGGGTTATTGAGTGGGATTAATTGTGCATCTGACAATAAAATAATCAACAATAAGTAACAAAAAAAAAATTGTTAACAAACAACAATATAGTCAAAAAACTGTACTCAGATGCACTATTTATTCCCAAAATATTCAAAATGTCTTACATAGAATATACCACAATCACACCCTCACAGAATCTCATTTATCACCTATTGGACTAGAGTGCCATCAGACAACAGTGTAAGGATCATAGTAACATCAGACAGTTACTCACAAACAATACCAAAATACTAGTAAAATCAAATAGAAAAAAAAAATTTTAAGGCATAAAATTTTCTTTTATATGTGAGCTGAGATATAACTAGTACTTTATTCTGTCTTTAGTCAGCAAATGTTCTTTAAGGCAAATATTAATAAAAAGACATTTTCTGTTGATTAATTTTATTGATCGACTTCCATATTCCAAATAATCCTTCTGAGAAAGGAGGAAATTCTACCAGAAATTGCCCAAAGTTCATTTAGGAAGAAAAGTACAAGAAAAATGTATCACACCTTGCCTTTTCATACAAAATTCTTTCCCTAAATCACAACACTCACTATTCCTACAAAACTCGCCATTTGTCTCTTCCTACCCTGCTGATGACTTAAGAAAGTTGAAAGCTTGGACCATATTTCTTGTGCTTTTATTCCAAAATAAACTTCAGAAAATTTGTGACAATATTTAACATGGTGTACGGAAGAAAAGGGTTAAAACAAAATGATTTAAAATTTTTGTCAGAAAGACAATTATTTTCCCAGGATATGGGAACAGATGTATGAATTTTGTTGAAAAAGTTATACAATGCAATTCAATGAACAGGTGCAGGATCAGAGGCCAGAGGTTAAGGTCGGCTGTTGAAAGATGTCTGGCTTGACTACGTGCTGAGAGGTTGTCGGCCAAAATTTCCCTGAGAAAAAAAATCTCCCTGAGAAAAATTATAATTGTAAACAGAATAAAGGCAGGAGATTGTCAGAAAGGCTGACATCATGTGATGGCTCCTCCATGTGGTCTGAGGAGTTAAGAGATTTTTTATATAACGCTGCTTGCCAACCTAATGATAATGATAATAATAATGATAATTGTCGATGAAGAAAAACTCCAATGATAAACCTTGTGCCGTCCGGGAAAGTCCAAATCACAGTACTTGAAGTTAAATCCAATTGTTGCTGAAGAAAAACTCCGACGAATAACCTTGTGCTGTTCATGAAAGTACAAACAATAGTACTTGAAGTTAAAACCAGTAATTTTCATTCCATCACCAATTATTAGAATGGGTTGGGAAAAGAAAAACAAAGAAAAGAACTGTAAATATTTTTTTTGTTATTCTGATATAAACATCATATCGTGGCTTATTTGGGTGTTGTCTATTTTATTTTTCAATTTTGTATGCACGTGTTCAACTCTTTGGTTTAGCGTGGTTAAGATACCCCAGTGGAAATTTAGCTTGACCCTCTTAAGATCAAAATCACAACGTGGGTAAGAGAGGTCACAGTTGAAGAGGTCAACTTTGACACCAGCTGCTGTCTCAAACGCCATCAACGACTGACAAGTTGGCGGCCTGTTCTCTGATACCAGGATCGATCCTGACCAAGCAGGCATTCTAGGATTGACTCTGAGTAGCGCTATACCTGGTGACCAAAGCAGGCCATGGCTTGGAATAACGTCATTTTTGGGGTCCGGAACATATAATTGATCAGTGCGGGCAAACTGCAACTCTGAATACATCATATTTGGTGCTGTGACCGGGCCATAGCCCGGAATACGTCATAATTGACAGCAAACATCTGTTTTTAATAATATTTGCTTTAAATATATAAAATAATACACAGTGAGTGCTGGTGGTAACAAAACCGTGCTCCATATAAAATATCAGAGCTAAAATTTATACTAATAATAATAAATCTACATTTTGTTTCTCACCATTTGGTACAACTCTGAGTTTTGTATACATGGCAATTGTCAGGCATGAATTGAAAATATACTGTTGTAAAATTTAAATATAAATTTTACAATATACATACATACTTACATGGTGCAGCATATATCCCACATATGCCTTCGACATAATGAGTCATTAGTGGCCATGGTGTTTTCATCATTTAGCTAATGTCTTACTATTATTAATGTAGTAAAAACTAATTTGTTCCTCATAAGTTTAAAATGAATAAATATTATGAAATGTAGAAAATGTATTTTGGGAGAATTGTTCTGTGAAATTGTTTTTCAAAGCACACATATATTTTCTCTTGTTTAGACGTTAATAATAAAAGAGAAATTGTAACCTGATACTAAACAGTTACAAGTGATAATTGTTAGTATGAGAACTAAATTCACATAACAAAAATGAGTTAGACCCCCTCCCAACACCAATACTCAACTTTCCCCAAGAAGAACAAGATTTTTTCTATGCTAATCTTTCTCCAGGTACAATGAATATGCAAATCAGATTTAAGAATTTTACTTGAAAGGGGTTAGTCATGATGAATAAACAAATGAAATAGTCCCAATTTTATAAATGAGAGGGTGTAGAAATGTGTTGGGCCCAACCTAGAAGAAACTTTTATCACTGATTTTTCTTTCCAACACATTTACCATTATACTATTCCCACATCCACTTCACTGTTTAATATACACACAAGAGAGAGAAAGGAAAGAAATAGCACAAAAAAAGGGATAAAGAATTCTTTTATGAAAATCATTGTTAGACGATTGGGGGGGGGGGCAGAAAAAAATGAACTGAAATAAAAATACTACCAAAATACTAAAGATAATGATAATATGAAAAGTGGAAGTGAAACAAAAAACATACAAAAATAGATATGTGGTGTATCGAGATAGGATCAGAATGTAAAAAGGCAATAAAAATAAAATCAGAGGAAAAAAGAGGGAAGAAATATTACAAGAAAGGATTAAAGAACCCTTTTGGAAAATCATTGTCAGAAAATGGGGGGGGGTACGGAAAAAATAAACTGAAATAAAAACGTAACAAAAAATATAATGAAAATATAAAAAAAAAAAGGGGAATAAAACAAAAAAGACGTGCTGTGAACATGAATGTATCTGACTGTGTGTGTGTGTGTGTGTGTGTGTGTATATATATATAAGGTTGGTGCAAAAATAATGTCGCTTTTTTTTACATCAACCTTATATATATATATATATATATATATATATATATATATACACTAGATACCACAGTTCATTTGTCCGATGTTGTTTGTGTAAGTTTCTTTAAGTTATATTCATGTTGGCAAATTGACGCAAGTTCCTTTAGGCTATTTTCATTTTGTCTTTTAACATGCGACCAACTTATCTATTCTATTTTATAAACTGTATGAAGCACACGTAGACTTTTTTTTTTTTTTAATTATATATCTAATAGATTTTTCATCTGACATTAATATACATACACTACAGTTCAAAAATTTGAGACAACTCCTGGTAATTTTTAAAATTGGCCCCAAAAGTAGTTGTTTTTTACTTTAAATAAGAGAAAGTTATTATAAATAGTTAAAAACTGTCAGACATTTTTATTAGAAATATTATGACAAAAAGAAAAACATTTTATAATTAAATTTTGCTCTCGTCCAAATATCCTCCTTTAGCCTTGATTACTGCAAACGTTTCTCAAAATATAAGTTTGATAATTGATTCCATTCTTTTTTCAATGATTCTAAGAGCTCTTTTCATTTTTTTTTTTTTTTTTTTTCTTTTTTTTTTTTTTTTGGAGTGGAAAGGTTTCATTCTTCTGTCAAGTTCACCCCCATGCTAATTCTGGTGGTGGCTTGAAACTTTTGAACTGTAGTGTGTGTGTGTATATATATATATATATATATATATATATATATATATATATATATAATTTATTACAGCTATTTATATATTAGTCTGTCTCAATTTTTTTCTTATTCATAAAATGCAAAGAAAAATTTAGATTCATTGACAAAATTCTACAAAATATCAAATTCCATACTTCTTAATAGACATCAGCATATTTCTCTTGACAAGAATTTACAAACATTGTTGGGTACAAAATCAATATTTGAATGGCTGACATATTTATTAAATGAACAAAGTAAGAAATAGAAGCATTTTTGTTTCATGAAAAACTCCTTTTAATTTTTTTTTTTTTTTTTAATGTTACATAAATGAGTGAAGCAAACTGAAAGGCATTTGTAAATATGGGTTGCTTGTATGAAATTCAGGATAATTTTAAAATGTAATCTGTCTAAGAAAGAGTTGTGTTGATAACTTCTATTAAGTCTAATAATTAATTTTCTTAATTCAGTGGCATAAAAAATTACTTGAATAAAATCTCTTAGAAAGAAAAAAAAAACTTTAGTGTTGGTTTAGTTTCCACCCTATAAGAAATTTTGTTTTCTTTAAACTATCTTTTTCCAAAAACCAGTTTAATTCCGCTATTATGAATTTTCCAAATTAAATGAATTTCTATCAAAGAACTGAATTAATGTCTTTTATTTAAAACTTAGATATTTTACTATTATGAAATGAATTGTTATTAAATTGAGATAATTTGCTTTTTTACCTCATTTAAATTATTTACCTGGCCTTAAAGTCGTTCAACAAATTTTATGACATTTAATTAGGTTTCATCATTTCAAGATTTAGGATTAACGGTCTTTCATTTCAGGTAAAAATTGAAAATATATAAATACAAATTTAACAAAATAAGAAAAATGTTATATAAAATTTCAGATCATTGAGTTTCATGTCAGGAAAATGTCTTCTATTAAAGAGTTCTAGTTTTTCTAAGAATATTTAGATAATACAAAAGCATTACTGTAGCAAAATGGATTCTACATGGTTGGCTTAGAATACCCACAAAGCAAAGTGGGCTATGAATGATTTGATCTGTGTCTGAATTGTAGCAAATTTTTTATTACTACTTAAACAATAAAATCTATAAAGATCTTCAAAGTGGTCACCCACTGACTGAAAGGAAATAGAATAAATAAATAAAAATTTTTGGGATCAGGTGACACTCAGCTGGAAGTTAAGATATTCTGATTGCAGGCTTATATAAGCAGAATCACAGAATTAAGAATAGTTTTGAACTACCCATTGGCAAGTTGGGAATGTAGAGATGGGCAGAGGGGTGGTAGGAGAGAGTTGGAGTTCTTGCTGTTTGAAGGGAAGATTGTCTGTTTGTCCGAATACAGAACTATCAGCAAAGTTGTATTATATGTCACCTATCTGACCCCAGGCTTTGATGCATGAATAAATAATCGAAATCTGCTGAAAACAGGATTTGCATTTATCTTTCACCCAATTGCGGTATTTTCCGCTCCTGTTTCCCTTATGAACATAAAATAGGCTTTTCCTAATTTTTGTCCACGTTTACTATTTTGTAGAAGGAAGGCAGTGTCAGATCATGGATACAGCAGTACCACACATTTTAAAATTTGTATAGCACACTTGTGGGGATTAACAAAGATGTTGGGACTGTTGATTTGGGTGCCCTTGGTAAATGATGGACAAAATTAAAAAAATGACAGTGTACTTCAAAGTGAGATGCACCAGAAAACAGATTGGGACAACTGAAATTTTCAGACCTAATTCTTTCTGGTATAGATGTGAAGATTTTATGGTAGTGTGAAATCAAAGTGACGATAGACAGGCACTTAGAATATGAGTAAAAGTTGCTTTGTTGGTTACTAATCTATTTCTAACTCGTACTATTCACTTTAATGGACACACTCCAAATCCCCAATGATTCCAGTTATAAAACATCATTGATGACACCCACCAGCAGAATGGAAAAGCATAGTTTCAAACTAATTCTTATTTACATGGTTTGCTTTAATGGTTGCAAAAACTTATGATTTGAATGTGGGGATAAGCAACTAAAATAAAAATTAAAACTAGTCAAAATTGAATAATGAAAATATTGTAAATATACAGGGTGCGATGGATAAATTGTCATCTAAATTACACAAAAATGAAAATAACACTGACATCTCATTTTAACAGATATATTTATCAAAATTACACAAAATATCTTGTACAATATAACCCGGATATAAGAGAGATTTTCTCTGGTCCCAAATTAGAGACTGTGTTAATGGATATAAATTAGACCAAACCCGGATATAAAAGAAACCCGGATATAAGAGACTTATTCTCCGGTCCCAACAACTCTCTTATATCCAGGTTACACTGTAATACTAAAGAGTAAATTTATTCAATAAAATTGCCATTAGCTTCAACCACAGCCCCCGGATGACTTTGGAATCTCCTGCAACTATTTTGGGTGGTCACCTTCAAGTTGGTGAATGCTGCCATAATCCTTGCTTTCAGTTCAACTTTGGTGTTACAAAGTGCTTTGTTAGTCTCTCAGTATTTTTCCAAGTTCTCCTACTTGTGTGGCATGGTGCAGAGTCCATACAATCTTCCAACAGCCTATATCTTGACCCAGAGCAACACTAGCTCCTCAAGGCACTTGATATAGGCCTCCATGTTGAGTCTTTCACCAAAATATTCAGCAGTTCTTTTCTTGCTAGAATGTCCAGAGTAAGTTTTCTGGGCTGCTGTACCTTTGTAATCACCATTAGACTCAACCAACTCTTTCTGAATTCTCGGTACTGTCCTCAAATTGACACCCAAACACTCTGAAATGTTTGTATTAGAGTTTCCAGCATGAATGCCAAGCAGTACAGCATGCTGTTCCCAAATTTCTGGTTGAGTGAATTGTATCATGGTGCTGATTTTCTCAGATGGTGCCCAACTGACTCTACTGTGCAGTTGACAAAAATAAACAATGTGCATGTGCAAAATTAAAAATACAAATTTTACCCATTGCAACCTATACTGTGGTTGGAGAACGGAAGGAAAAAGTAAATAAAGAAAAAAAATGACTTACCATCAGCACAAAGACTTTGCATGTGCATTGAATGAGAAATGCAGAAAAAAATGGCCACTCATAAGGTGAATATTTAAGAATGTTACATTCTTACAAATATAAGATTTTGCTGGTAACATTCAAATTTCCGACCGTCAAAAAGAATATAAAAATCGCATTACTGAAGGGGGAAGGGAAAATTTTTTAGATCCTATGATCATCACATTGTCAAGTGTGGGTTTTCTGTGGTGGACGAATGGTAAGAGCATGAGAGTTAAAGAGAACAAGAAGAGGAGGAAAGAAGAGATTTATTATTGCCAAAGTGAACATCAAATAACTGACGAGAAAGACAATGATATTTTATTCATGGATTCACCTGGCAAAGTATAGGAGTGTGAGCAATCTTCACTATTTCTGTTTTTTCTCACAATAGACTAACAGACCAAAGCTTCCCATCAGCCA